>SZWC01004075.1:103805-148358 GCA_023375785.1 Penium margaritaceum
GGTACCCTAGGCACAGGCGCAGGTACCCTAGGCACAGGCGCAGGTACCCTAGGCACAGGCGCAGGTACCCTAGGCACAGGCACAGATACCCTAGGCACAGGCGCATGTACCCTACAGACAGGCGCAGGTACCCTAGGCACAGGTTCAGGTACCCTAGGCATAGGCGCAGGTACCCTAGGCTCAGGCGCAGGTGCCCTACGCACAGGTGCAGGTATCATAGGCACAGGCGCAGGTACCCTAGGCACAGGCGCAGGTACCCTAGGCACATGCGCAGGTACCCTAGGCACAGGCGCAAGTACCATAGGTACAGGCGCAAGTACCATAGGCACAGGCGCAGGTACCCTAAGCACTTGCGCAAGTACCCTAGGCACAGGCGCAGGTACCCTAAGTATAGGCACAGGTACCCTAGGCACAGGCGCAGGTACCGTATGTACAGTCGGAGGCACCCCAGGCACAGGTACAGGTACCCTAGGGACATGCACAGGTACCCTAGGCACAGGCGCAGGTACCCTAAGCACAAGCGCAGATATCCTAGGCATAGGCGTAGGTACCCTAGGCACAGGCGCAGGTAACTTGGGCATAAGTGTAGGTTCTCTAGGCACAGGCGCAGGTACCCTAGGTAGAGGCGCAGGTACCCTAGGCACAGGCACAGGTAACGTGGACACAGGCGCAGGTACCCTAGGCACAGTTGCAGGTACCCTAGGCACAGGCGCAGGTACCCTAGGCATAGGCGCAGGTACCCTAGGCACAGGCGCAGGTACCGTGGACACAGGCGCAGGTACCCTAGGCACAGTTGCAGGTACCCTAGGCACAGGCGCAGGTACCCTAGGCACAAGCGCAGGTACCCTAGGCACTGTCGCAGGTACCCTAGGCACAGGCGAAGGTACCCTAGGCACAGGCGCAGGTACCCTAGGGACAGGCGCAGGTACCCTAGGCAGAGGCGCAAGTAACCTGGGCATGTGCGCAGGTACCCTAGGCACAGGCGCAGGTAGCCTAGGCACAGGCGCAGGTAACCTGGGCACAGGCGTAGGTACCCTAGGCACAGGCACAGGTACCCTAGGCACAGGCGCAAGTACCCTAGGCACAGGCGTAAGTAACCTGGGCACAGGCGTAGGTACCCTAGGCACAGGCGCAGGTACCCTAGGCACAGGCGCACGTACCCTAGGTGTCAAGCATACTTTAGCCGCAGCTCTGCGGAGAAGATCCATCCGCGGAAAAGGCTTGGGCAGGCCAAGATCCACGCACGGAACGCTGGCTCCTGCGGACGCGGTTGAGCGAGGGGTAGCGCGGGATCCAGGGGCGATGAGGACCGGGGTGTCTAAAGGAGAGCCGCCGCAGGTTAGCACAATTACCTGCGGCGGTTCCCCCAACTCAGGCTCTTATGGCGATGAAGGAAAGAGGCGGGAAGCAGTGGGGGGAAATCCGTGGTACAAGCAGAATAGTGACAAGCCGCAGGAAGATCCGCAATCACAGACAGGGTGCAGATAGATCAGCGGAAAGGCTGAGCAATCAAGGGAGAAAACATCCAATCAGTGGGAGCAATCGTGCATCAATCACAGAGGAGCCCCTGGAGACGCACCGCAGAAGACGAAGATTCAAGGAAGAACACGAAGAACCGCGTGCACGAGCCGTGGATGAAGAAAATGATGAGTAGAGGATGTACCATATGTGTGTGTGGGAGTGTGGCGGAGGACGAGACCCGCGGTGCGTAGCTGCACCGCGTGGAGTCCCAGTAGGAGGAAAGGGGATATTGTGTGAGGGTTGAGACCGACGGCATGTGGACATGCCGTACAGAGTCCCAAGTAGAAAAGGGCTTCAGTAGCAATAGCACAAGTGCTACTCAGTCTTGCATGCTCTTCCATGTTCTCTGCCAAATTCATCTAAGACATTCAACCGCTCCCGTTGCTCGCTACCCCACTGCCTCCGTGCCCTCTGTAACTCTGGGAGTTTTGTCTACGGACTGCGGAGGTTTCGTGTGTGAAGATCCAAAAGTCCGAGTGAAGTGAACTGCCAGCGGCGCCTTCGCTTGCACACGTCCGCGAAACAAGGATTCTGCGGAGAGGAGCTGGAAGCCACGCGGTGGCGGCTCCCGTGTGGTAAGGAGTGGACCGCAGAGTGTCATTCATCGGTGAGGTTCGTGCATAGAGATTCAGGCCTTCAGTCCACAGAATTGCCAATAGCTAGGGATTGGGGTCCCGTGATTCCGCTACGTGTCTAAGTAGAGCTGTGATAGTAGTGAGAAGTGCAGGATCCGCGGGCCGTGCGGAATTGTGTCTACGCGGAGATAATTGGAGGCGCGGCAAAATTGGGGTTATCAGTGTCATGGTGCGGTGAGTGTGGACAGTTCCTTGCTCTTTGCCTAGCGGAACTGCACGTGACCTTCAGATCAGTCATTGATGTCGGCAGTAAGTTTTGTGCAGCAAGATTGCAGGAGACGGCAGCAGCGGTCATCTGTGCGGTGCTTCTTGGCGCGCCGAGCCACCAGCTACGAGGACGCCTGAAACTCCTCGTTGGTGCTGTCCCGCACCTTAATCAGCTCCTCGCTAGGCGCGGATCCACTGGTCCAACATCGACGGGTGAACGAGTGGCTGGAGCAGCTTCACTGGCGTCACATCTTGGACGCTCTGGGCGACCGTGTGGAGGTGGAGACCGTCTCCGACCATGGCAGCGGCGGGCCCAACCATTCCTAGCATGAGTCGGAGGGACAGGGAGCTGCAGCTGCGGCGCTACCGTGGTTTTCCGATCCCCAACCATCGTCAGAGCAACACTCAGATGGTGGCGGACTCGAAGTCTATCGCGGATTGGTCTACCAGCGCCGTGGCGGGCAGCTGACGACGGTAGCTAGCGGCATGGCGGCACACCATGCATCCTTGGTAACGCATCCACGGACATTATCACAGAACCCCAGGGAAGCGGAAACCACCGACAACCCAGCGGTGGACAGCCAACGGCCGGTGGCGGATTTGTAGCAGAAGGAAGCACTGGCTCTTGCGCTTGGGATGTCTCTGGACTCGACCCTGCCGCGGCAGGTGGCAGAGATGGTTCCGGGAGAAATGGCGATGGGACCACCTGCAACGGCATTATAGCAGCAGCAGACGACCCCACCAGCGTTCCACCAGGGAGGCGAGCTGCTAGGAGTACTGGGGTCCCCACAAACACTGGGACCCACACTGTTGTCGGTGAACCAGCCACCAGCGAATCAGCCTCCCGCACCCATGGGAGAGATGACGGTGGAACCCACCGCACCCTCTCAACCGCCGATGTACTTGCTATAGTAGTCTCCGGGAATCGGCCAGGCAGGAGGGCTGGCGTAACCATACATGTCCGGCCTAGCACCGCAGCAGAAGCCTCTGCAGCTGAGCATGAGCGCACCATTGATAGGAGTACCCTTACAGGCCATACCAAGCGCACCGCCACAGCAGCACGTGCACCCATCCCAGGCGGTAACAAGCACGGTGCAAGTAGGAACACTGCCAGCACCGGGATCACTTACCCAACAACCTTGGCAGCTTGTGCCGCAAGAAGGAATGTCGGTTCAGCCCCATGCGGGGATGACGCAGCCAGGGACTCAGGTTGCGTGTGTTACCGAAGGAGCCCTGGCGCAAGCGCCACCAGCGGGGGCTCAACCATCAACCCATCAGCAGCAGACGGTTGGAGGTATGGCACAGATGAATGCTTTAATCCAGCATTCCGCTCCACCTCTATGGGCGACACAGCACCAGAAGTCCGGGGACATGGCACAAGGGGGAATGACACTCCCGACGCTCGTGGCCGGCGCACCACCGCAGCCGCCAGCGGGTGCCCAGCAACAAATTCTCCACCAGCAAATGATTGGAACCGTGCCCGTAGGAGCACCACCGCCGATGCCACATCCACCACCAACGATGCAGGGCCATCCGCACCTGTTGCCACAGTAGACACATGGGACACAACACGCTGCGGGGACGGTCCAACCCTATTCTGCGGCGGTGATTCCCACCAACCAACCATATTGGGTGCCTCAGATGATGCAGTTAGCGCCTGGGATTCAGGCTCTTCTCCCTGGGACGGCATTCTTCTCCACACCTTACACCGCTACTGCATCAGCATCTCCCTCTTGGTACATGCTTCCCCCACCTATGCAGCCAGGCTTTCCTATGCCCACGGGAAAGCCCCAGATACTAAACCCCCCAACGGGATACTCCGCCGTCCCTCTTGCAACCATTCCACTCCCACATGCTGTGACTACATTGACGACTAACCGCAGTACCATTCCACAGCTGTAGTACATCCGCTCTGAACCCGCCAATATCCCACGATTGGACTCCTTCAAAGGTGCCCCGGTGGAGGACCCTTGGGTCTGGCTCAAACAAACCACCCTCTATGCTAGCATCGGCCGAACTCCGCCTGACCTCTACCTTGCCACCGCGGAAGTTCATCTTCAAGGGGCTGCTGCTGACTAGTACAACGCGCGGGCACCTTTCCCTTCTTTCGAGGACTTTGGCAATGCCCTCATAAAAAGTTTTAAGAACTTGACAAAGGAGGAAGCGCTGCGGAAGATTGAAAAGGAGGTCATGCGCAAGGATGACGATATCCGCAGATTTCTGGACGAGTTCCTAACCTGGGCTTCGGTGGCCAAAAGCCCGCAGGGAGAGGGCCTGCCGCTATGGGTCTTGCTGCAAAACCTCATCCGCGCACTTCCTGATGAAATCAGCAGCCTCATGATCGCGGACCACTTCCATACCCTCGAAGACGCGGTGCGGGACGCTACATCCATTTTCACCAGACAGCGGTAACCGGCAATACCAGAGCCGGGAGACTCATGCACCCTCCGCTTCCCATGCCGCGCCCCTGCAGCAGCAGAAGCCACGAGCTTGCTACACGTGCCAGAGCCTAGAACACATTGCTCGGGATTGCCCACGTAAACGACAAGCCGCTCTACGCTCTGACCCAGTCTCCCAGGATCCCATGGTTCAGCAGTGGCAGCAGTACTATAACCAGACATGGCCAAGTCAGCAACAGCAGCATCAACGGCAATAGCAGCAACAGCAACCACAACCGCCTTCGCCCCCCACTGGACAGGACCAGGTGACCGAGGGGATAGGTCAGGGTATCTTACCAAACCCGCCGACAAACCCCGCGGCCGGTGCCCGCAACGTAAAACTGGGCCTGCCTATGACGGAGGACGAAACCACGGAAGTGACTCCCACACCCGAGGAAACGGAGCTCATTACCTGAGCCCGTCGACTCAAGCTCCGCGGATGGGACCTGCAGGAGGCTGCCCAACTCCACAGCGATCTGCGGCGACGGGCAGAAGCTGTTGAGGCCCGCCTACAAGAGGCTATTACTGCCCGTTCCGTGCGACCTCCGGAGAAGCGACGAACTACGGACCCCGCACCTATGAAAGTTCCAGCCTCCGCCAATACCTCATCGGTGCCCAGCCATGCTCCCGCCCCTGCGGCAGAGTCCGCAGATCCGATAGATAAGCTCTTCACCACTCCCATCGCATCTGTGAATTTCTTTGATTTCCTACGACTACACCCGGAGCTGGCTCCACGGCTTAGGGAAGAATTCACCCGGGCCAACCATCACCTCCAGACCATCGGCATCTCCTTCACCTGTACCACTCACCGCACGGCACCCAGAATATCCGACGAGTCATGGCGGAGGCGCTACCGGAACTAACCACGGAGGAGACGGATTTGGGCTGGGCACCACAATCTCTGGAACCACCTCGCCGCGATGACCATCACTATGAAGTTGCCTGTTGCGTGATTCGGATCTGCGGCCGCAAGTTCCTCGCTATCATCGACACAGGGGCAACCCACAGTACCGTAGCGCTCCGCGTCCTGTGCCTCGTCGGATGGACAGACCGCATCCTCCCAACGCGCCGACTATTTTAGCAATTCCGCGGGAGGGATGGATTACGAGGACGGAGAAGTCCGGGGCCTGCCCATGCATGTGGGTTCTCTTCACGAACCTACGGATGTCAAGGTCACACAGGCCCGGACTTATGACGTCCTCCTGGGCATGGACTATCTCCTTCCGCGGCAAGGTAACCTACTGTTCTCATTGGGGGTCATGCAACTCACCTCTGCCACAGGTACAAAGGAATACGCCTTCATCACTGTGGGAGATCGCGAGACGGTACCGGTAACCGGCAACTCACCCTTTTCCCTCTCCGATGCGGCACAGGAAGATACACGTCTGCGTTCCTAGCGCAGCCAAGCCCCAGCGGCGACCCCATTTGACGCGGAACAGGTCCTTGTCGAGGAATGGCGTGAACTCTCCACGGACCACGCGGAACCAGGGGTGCGTGCTAGCCTCTTGGGGCTGTGGCAGCAAAGCGAGCAGGCGTTCGGCCAAGGCCTCCCGCTGGATGACGACGATGACTTCTACCCCATCCGCGACCAACGGCCGTCTCCGCCCCTATGATGGGATCATATTCTGCACCCTCGCCTCTCACCCAACCAAAAGCACGACTTCCGGGAACTGCTGGACTCCTACGCCGACATCTTTGCTGGCGCGGCAACGGACTTAGGGGCCGTTGATGCTTTCCATGTCATTAATACCAGCGCGGCCGCTGCGGTCAAACAAAAAGTCCGCCAGATCCTCCCTGACCAGGAGTAGATCATCAACGAATGCCTCGCGGAGTTGAAGGCGCAAGGTGTCATAGTCCCCATTGTCAGCCCCTGGAGAGCCAATCTGGTCATTGTCGGCAAACCGGACGGATCCAAACACTTTTGTGTGGACTTCCGCGACCTCAACCGCATCACGGAAGAAGACGCATACCCCATGCCGTTGATTGTCGACATCCAAGAGCGCCAGCAAGGGCGCAGATGGTTCGCGAAACTCGACGTCAAGGCGGCCTTCCACGCTATCCCCATGCACCCGGACTCCATCGTCAAGACGGCCTTCGTCACTCCTGAGGGACTTTATGCCTTTACCCGTATGCCCTTCGGTCTCCACAATGCTAGTGCCACATTCCAGCGCATCATGGATTCCACTCTCCGCGGCATTCCCAATGTGAGTTGCTACATCGACGACATCATGGTCGCGGCCCACAGTTTCGCGCACCTCTTCTCTTCCCTCTCCGCCGTCTTCTTGGCTCTCCGCGCTACCAACCTCAAGCTCAAGGCCGCCAAGTGTTCTATCGGTGCCGCGGGGATGGAATTTCTGGGGTTCGTCATGAGTGCCGAGGGTATCAAGACCGATCCCGCAAAAAAAGCGGCCGTACAGGAGTGGCGCCAACCCACTACTGCAGGACAGGTCAAAATCTTTCTTGGCTTTGTCTCTTTCTACCGCAAATTCGTCCGCAACCACGCCCGCATTATCCGCCCACTGCAGTAGCTGACCCATCAGGACGTCCCATTTGAGTGGACGCCGGAGTGTGCCGCTGCCTGGGCGGAAATCAAGCATCGCCTGGTCACCGCGCCCATGCTCGAGTTTCCTGATTTCAACCTTTCCTTCTCCATCACTACTGACTGGTCCCGCGACGGCCTCGGCGCCATACTATCGCAATCGGTCCAGGAACCAGTCCAGCGGGTGATTGCATACGCCAGTCACGCCCTCACCGAGGGTGAGCGGAACTACCCACCAGTGAAGGGCGAGTGTTTGGCTGTGTTATGGGCGCTTCAGCACTTCCGCGACTACATCAAGCACGGAAAGCCGTTCACGGTCATGACCGATCACCAAGCGTTGCAGTGGCTCCTCACAACACAGAACCATGAAGGCATCCTAGCCAAATGGGCCCTCCTCCTGCAAGGCTACAACTTAAAGATCAAGTATCAGCCTGCGCTCGCAAATCGACATGCGGATGCCCTCAGCTGCCTCCCTCGAGAAGATTGGCCTCACTCCGCAGATCAGCGGAAAGTTCTCTTGGGTCCCTCCACAGCTGCTCCTCACCAGCGGACAACGAACCTCAGTGGGAGGGCATCGCTCGAGAGTTCACAGATGAGGAATCTGCGGCTGTGTACCAACTCCTGTCCGAGATAGAACCAGCCAAGCCCCTCGGCGCCGCGGAGACTCTTCCAGCCCTCCATCCCACGGGACACCAGCTTGCCCGCCGTTTCAACCCCACCATCCGCGGCTGGACGCTCGAGGAAATCGCGCCACATCTTCCCCCCTGCTCTTCACTACCACAGTCACGACGGACTCCCTCTGCCGCAGCGGCTGCAACCGCCCGTCCGACACTGTCTCTTGCACCCCTTGCCTCCCCCCTCCTTGATGCTTGCCATCCCCTTTCCCTGGTTGACTTCCTCCTCCACTCGCCTACATCTGCGGGGCGTCTCCAGAACCTCTTGTCCTCCGTGAACTACTCTCTCTCTCCTGCCGGCATACAACTCTCCTGCACCTTCACCTACGATGCAGGTGTCTGCATGGTGACCCATGTCGCTGCCACCATACACTCCCGCGTCCGAGAGGATGCCTGCCGCGCGCCATGCACGTGGGCTCTTACACCGCTGATACCCAGACCAACGGCAACCGCTGAAGTCCACGTGGCATGGTGCCACGTCTGGGTCTGTGGCCGCAAATTCGTCGCCATCGTGGACACCGGCGCCACCCATACCACCATCGCGTTGCGGATGGCTCGTGCCTTACGACTGGACCATCTCAACACACCTACCCAGCTCCGCTTCTCCATATCCACCGGAACCATCGATGCACCCAACGGCCAAATCGTGGCCCTACCCATCCAAGTTGCCAATGTGCATGCACCGCACACTGTGCAGGTGTGCGATGTCCGCACATACGATATGCTCCTCGTAGTCGACTGGCTCGCGCCGCGCCAAGCAGATATATTACTCGGCGCTGGCATCCTCAGTCTCATTTCCGTCTTTGGCATTCGATCGTTTACTCCACTCTTTTCCTCAGCTCGCCCGTCCTCTGATCAATTCTCCATGGTTCTCACGCCACCCACCTCTGGCTCTCGGTTCACTCGCCGCGTCACACGAAGCTCGGAGGCCCACCGCGGGACTGCCTCAGCTATGGCTCACCCGTTTAGCGCGGAGTCCGCGCATGCGAACAGGGGGGGTGGTGGTATCACAAGGCGACCTGTCCAGTGGCAGACCACAAACCGAGCTGTAGCCGGAATAAGACACTCCGCACCACCCATGACGGCAGCCTCACATGGAGTATCTCACAACCCTCGGGACCCTTCCGCGCCCCCGACAGCAGCAGCAGCAGCAACCCCACCTGGAGCACCTTCGACCTTGGGCCATCCTGCATCACCAAGGGCACCCCCGGCCGCCCGAGGCCCTTCCATGCGACCTGAAGTATCTCCGACTCCTCGAGTCTCCTCCGCGTCACCTGGAACACTTGTGGCTCGACGGGGCCCCTCCGCACCCTCGACGACGGTAGCGGCAACCTCACCTAGAGTAGCCCCGACGTCGGACCCCTCCGCACCTCCAGCGACAGCAGCACCATCGGTCTCACCTAAAGCAACTCCAGTACCGGCTTCCTCTGCACCACCCACGACAGCAGCTCCAGCAGCATCACCAGGAGCACCTCCAACGCTGGCCCCCCCTGCATCGCCGGCACTAACTGCATCCGCGAGCGCACCACTGCCGCCTAGCCCCACTGCGCCAACAGCGCACTCTTCCTCCCCACCAGCCTCGCGAGACAATCCAACGCACGGCACACCACATCCCGCACTCAGTGCAGGAACAATAATCGAAGGTGCGCGGACCTACCTAGAGGCGAGCTCCGGAGATAGCGGTGATCAGCCCAGGGCAAACCAGCTACTGGACGTGGTTAGCAGTGTCATTATGCACCTGCAGGACGAGCTCCCGGAGGCAATCCGCGTGGACATGGGGGACTCCTTCTATAACAAGAACTAGCAGGTAGCCCTGAAAGGCGTGGCCAACACCGCACTAGCACTGAACCAGCGCGGACGACAAGATCAACTGCTGGAAACAGCAGGTGCGGAACGACTCATCTCGGCGCTTAGCAACATCCTCTATCTCCGGCCAAGCAGTGGAATGACAGGCATGGCAGCACTTCTTGACAAGGAACAACCACAAGGCGCGGTGGACACTGCACGCGAATGGTGGCTCCTGGTCCGAAACGACCAGAACGCGGACCCCACCCAATGCTACATACATGTGCTTCAGGAACGTGCCCGGGTACGAACTCTTTACCATGCCCACCAGATGCTTGCATGAACGATGGAGGCACCAGACCGGATAACCGCGGCAAAATTTTGGAGGTGGGGATACCTGATCGGGCTGGTCACCACCAGATGGGGAATGCAGTACACAACGGCGGAACTTGCAAGCATCACTGAGGCGGAGATTCACTACGAGAACTGGTATGCCGCCATTAGTGAGTGCCGGCAGCTCACCTTGGATGGAGCTCTGCTGTAGAGGATAGTAGCCGCGGTAGCACAAGGATTGTGGAAGACACTGTCAGGAGTGGGCACCCAGCTAACAGAAGAAGCAGCACACCACTGGGCCAGAGAAGCAGCTGAAGTGTATCGGGAAGAGAAGAGTCGCATCCTCATGGAAATAGAGGAGGCTCAGGAATACCTCCGCGATTCTCCTGAGCTCGTGCGGACAAGGGGTAAGCTATAGACTGTTTGGCAGCAAAGGGCGGAGGAAGAAAAGCAAGAAGCGAAGGCAGCTGCAACACAGGTGGCCACGGAGCTGGAGACAGAGTTGGAGGAAGCAGGAGCGGCAATGGAGGCCGCAGTGGCAGAGACAGAGGACACGAGGCAAGGCATGGCAGAGGCAGCGAGGACAATGGCTGAACAGGAAACAGGAGAGCAGGCAGCGGAACAACAAGGAACGGTCCAAGCGGCAGAAGGAAGTCAGGAACAAGAAAAACAAGCGCAAATGAGACCGGCAGGAGCCAGATGGGCAATACGGAAGGATGCTCCCCGACTTGTCCTCTCAAGGGCTCTGCGGGACAAACAGGCCAGGCTTTAGAAAGTGGCAAAGAGAGCCGCGGCATCAGCAACCACCGGCAGAATGGCTTTCCCACGCCAAGTAGCCGCGGCTACCCCCCGGAAGAAAGTAACTGTGGAAACAAGAACTCCCTCCGCGGACACCACACCAACATCCCGCCAACCAGGACAAGAGAAGCGTACCGTTGAAAATAGCACCGCTGGTGCACCCGCTGCCAAGCGCAGTAAACAGCACCGCCCCGCTCAAGATACACCACAGAACATCGACCCGGCACAGCTCATGCAGGCCCAACGGGATGCGGTCCAAGCCATGGAGTTTCTCATGGCGGTTTTGCGCAACGTTCCGATGCCCGCCGGCTTGGTTCCAGCTCACTTGCAGCCTCTACTGGAGGGCGCCAATGTGGCAACACACCAGGAAAAAGGAACAGGGGAAAGTGCAGCGGCCCCTGTGACCGGAAAGAACACCGCAGGGGAGGTGGTCTCCGAGCTGAGTGAATTGCCAGAGCCCGAAGAAGAACAGCCCATCGCAAGGAGATCAGGCCTGCCTCTTGGAATCGCAGTGCAATTCCAAGAGGCAGCGGTGGGGCAAAAGCCAGGGACGGAGACAGGCGAGGTCCGCGGAGTACGGGGCCGGAGGCACATGGCACCACCAGAGGTGGGGCTGCGCGGCCAGTGGGATGAAGGAGAGCTACGCGCGGTGGGAATCTTGCGGCTCTCCCCAGCACCAGATAGCTGGGATAGAGAACCACCCGCGTATGATGAAGAGAATCAACGGTGCCTGCAGGAAATGAAGGCGGAGCAGGATGTGAGACGAGCCCAGGGGTTGCCAGCGCTATAGAAGGAGAAGAAGAGGAAGGCAAGGGAGGCCGCCACGGAAAAGATAGGAAAAAAGGGACTCGTTGAAACACAGGATTGGCGGATCTGTTAGACCGCTCACATCTTGCTCCGCGCCACAACCAAGGAGCAACAGAAGGCAGAGGCGGACAAGGTATACAAGACCTTGGGCGCCCAGATGGGGGTGGAATATGACCGGCGGAAGAAGGATGACCTCGCCCGTCTCTGTGAGCAGTACGCATGGGAGGGCGGTCGCCTCTGGCGGACCACGCCACACATCCTGTGGGTGCCTCCCCCCACCATGCAAAGAGCGGTGATCGAGGCCTACCATCGTCACCACCATTCCGGTATGCAGGCGCTCAAGGAGCGGTTATCCCCCATCCTGCATGTGCCAAACCTCCTGGGAATCAGAAAAGAAGTGGTACAACACTGCGCGCCATGTGAGCGGCACTGAAAAGTGACGCCGTGGAACATGCCCCTCTACTTGCCCTCTCCTATCGGCGAGCCCTTGGATCGCATCATCATTGACTTCCACGGGCCACGCCCTCACCGCGCCCAAGGGGAGTGGTACTAGATTGCAGCAGTGGATCACTTCACCAAGTACATGTGGGTCATGGCCGTCCCCGACAAGTCCTCAGAGCGGGCAGCCCGTTTCATCCGGGAGGAGATCTTCTACCGCTTTGGCAGTTGCCGTGTGGTACACAGCGACAACAGTACAGAGTTCGCAGGGGCAGTCCACGAGGAGCTCGCGGAATGGGGCGTGCAGCACGTGCACTCCGGGCGGTACCTCCCCCTGTCTCAGGGATTAGTCGAGCGGCTGCACGAGATCCTGGAGCGGGCAGTGGCCACCAAGGAAGAAAGAGACTAGGGGGAAACCCTCAAGAAAACCGCCCAATTCCTCAACATCACCCCCAGCCGTGCCACATCGTTCTCGCCCCACGCCCTTCTCTTTGGACAGCCTCCGCGTGCGGCACTAGGAATGGCACAGGCACCACTACGGATGCCACTAGACCCAGAGCAACAGTAGGATGGCCGATCAGAGGAGGAACGGGAGATGGCGAGAGATAAGGAAGTACAGGAGTGGTACTGGGCACGATGCCAGAAGACATCCGCAGTCAGAGCAGAGGCACGACTCCGCGCCTCTGTCTCGGCCTGGCGCGGATGTGATGCTGCTAACCGACGCCTCAACCATGGGCCAATTAGGGAAGGGAACCTGGTCTACCTCCGCCCATTCCCAGGCGCGGGACGAGAAGCAGAGAAGGCACGCGAGGTGTACCGCGTGGCTGCCGTGGATGCGGGACACGTTTGGCTGGAAGGGCCGGATGGGTTCAGTGAGCGGAGCTACCCGGCCACCGAGTTCGTCCTGCTGCTCCCGGCCTGGCAGACACACATACCAGGAATGGGTGGGGAGCTTCCCCCGCTCGAGCAATGCAAGGACTCGAGGGGATGGCGTGCGGAGGAGGTGTTGGAGCGGTGTGAGGCTCGGGTGTCGGAGCAAGAGGAGGCATGGAGCCAGGAACCTCAGGAAGATGAACCAACGGACGGCTCCGATGTCCAGGAGGTATTCGCTGGGGAGATACAAGCGGGACAGAGGCAACAAAGGGAGGAGCAAGGAGGTCGGCAGTAGCAGGACCATCCAGAACGACCGGAGCAGTCGGGGTCACAGCGAACGGGCAGCGGAGAAGAAACTCATAGGACACCCGCCGCTCCGCGGAGAAGCGCGCCCATGAGCCCCCGTGACCTGGCCAATTACACAGGCTCCTGCACCGTGTGCGGGGAGAACTTGCCGGAGGCATCACTCTTAAAAGTCGTCTGCCGCGTCTGTGGCCAGCTAGCGCACCAGTTGCTGGCCAAGAGCTGCATTGGGTTAAACCGCACGTGTCTGAACTGCCTCAAGGAGGGTCAGGAGAAGGAAGCGGAGCAGCAGAAGAGAGGAGGTGATGGGGCAGGCCCAGGCTCAGGAGGAGGAGAAGCACACGGAAGATGGGATCCGGAGGAAGAGGAGGAGGAGGAGGAGAAAGAGGAAGGGCGGACAGTGACACGGCAAGGACCCCGCACGGTCTCCGACGCTACCATGTGGCAATGGCAAGAGGAAGGACGAGTGGCGGCAGCGGAGTAGGCTCGAAAAGGGAAGGAAAGCAAGACGTGCGCCCAATATGGGTACCAATGGGACAGGACGGTGCAGGACTGTGAGGGATGTCACCGAAAATTATGTGACAAGTGCCTGAAGAAGCTACGGAACGAAAAAGGGGGATGCATCGGACCCAAGAGATGCAGGCAGTGTCGCCGAGAAGCCGAACGTCAGCAGGGAACACGGAAGCCACCGCGGGTAACCGCGGAAGGGGAAGAACTGGATTCGGAAGACGAGGAAGAGCACGACTCGCCCAGAGCAACCGCGGAATGTTGCCCCACCTGGGTCAAGGTGGTCAGCAAGGGTGAGCACTGCCGCCAATGCAACAGGTTGGCCCACCAAGGTTGTCTTGTTACCGGCAGTTCGGCCTGGGTGGGACAGTGCCACAAATGCATGGGAATGGTCACTGTGGAGGAAGGGGCCGCGCTGTCTTATGATCAGGATACATTGGCCCCAGTCTGTGGGACATGCGCGGAGGACCTGAAGGGGTTCGGCAAGCCATGCGGGATGTGCAAGACAATGTGCCACCTGCAGTGTGGGGTGCGCAGAAAGGAGGGCATTTGGACCTGCAGCGACTGCCGTGACAAGACACGGAAAATCAAGTGGAAGTTTTCCAAAAAACGCACCTGTACCGGAGACAACTACGGAGGACGGCTCGAGGGGACAGTCTATCGCTGCGAACACTGCGGGGGCATCACACATGAGCACGAGGGCAAGAAAGTCTACCGATGCTCGAGCTGCAGGAGATACGAGCGGACACCACATTGCTCCTCATGCAAGCAGCTGGTCACCGCGCCCACGATGGAAGCACGGTGTGAAGGATGCAGACTATTCGTCCACGATGAATGCGCGGAGAAGTTACAAAAGAAGGGAGGGATCATGGAGAAATACTTCACACTGTGCCAGGAACAGATCAGTCCCAGGCCCCGCAAGTACATCAAGCAGATAACTCGCTAAGAGACTCTGGGGTAGAGTCTTGCGAAAAGGGGGGGTTGGGGCCATCAGTGTCAAGCATACGTCAGCCGCAGCTCCGCGGGGAAGATCCATCTGCAGAAAAGGCATGGGCAGGCCAAGATCCGCGCACGGAACGCTGGCTCCCACGGACGCGGTTGAGCGAGGGGTAGCGCGGGATCCAGGGGGGATGAGGACCGGGGTGTCTAAAAGAGAGCCGCCGCAGGTAAGCACAATTACCTGCGGCGGTTCCCCCAACCCAGGCGCTTGTGGCAATGAAGGAAAGAGGCGCGAAGCAGTGGTGGGAAATCCACGGTACAAGGAGAACAGTGACAAGCCGCAGGAAGATCCGCAATCACGGACAGGGTGCAGATAGATCAGCGGAAAGGCTGAGCAATCAAGGGAGAAAACATTCAATCAGCGGGAGCAATCGTGCATCAATCACGGAGGAGCCCCTGGAGATGCACCGCAGAAGATGAAAATTCAAGGATGAACACAAAGAACTGCGTGCATAATCCGTGGATGAAGAAAATGATCAGTAGAGGATGTACCATATGTGTGTTTGGGAGGGTGGCGGAGGACGAGACCCGCGGTGCGTAGCTGCACCACGTGGAGTCCCAGTAGGAGGAAATGGGATACTGTGTGAGGGATGAGACCGACGGTATGTAGATATGCCGTGTGGTGTCCCAAGTAGAAAAGGGCCTAAGTAGCAGTAGCACAAGTGCAACTCAGTCTTGCATGCTCTTCCATGTACTCTACCAACTTCATCTAAGACATCCAACCGCTCCCGTTGCTCGCTACCCCACTGCCTCCATGCCCTCTACAACTCTGGGAGTTTTGTCCGCGTACTGTGGAGGTTGCGTGCGTGAAGAACCAAAAGTCCGAGTGAAGTGAAATGCCAGCGGTGCGTTCGCTTGCACACGTCCGCGGAACAAGGGCTCTGGGGAGAGGAGCTAGAAACCACACGGTGGCGGCTCCCGTGTGGCAAGGAGTGGACCACGGAGTGTCATTCATCGGTGAGGTTCGTGCACAGAGATTCAGGCATTCAGTCCACAGAATTGCCAGTAGCTAGGGGTTGGGGTCCCGTGATTCCGTTACGTGTCTAAGTAGAGCTGTGATAGCAGTGAGAAGTGCAGGATCCGCGAGCCGCACGGAATTGTGTCTGCGCGGAGATCATTGGAGGCGAGGCAAAATTGGAGGTACCCTAGGCACATGCACAGGTACCATAGGCACAGGCGCAGGTATCCTAGGCATAGTCGCAGGTACCCTAGGCACAGGCGAAGGTACCCTAGGCACAGGCGCAGGTACCCTAGGGAGAGGCGTAGGTACCCTAGGCACTGGTGCCAGTAACCTGGGCACAGGCGCACGTACCCTAGGCACAAGCGCAGGTACCGTAGGCACAAGCGCAGGTAACCTGGGCAGAGGCGTACGTACCCTAGGCACAGGCGCAGGTACCCTAGGGACAGGCGCAGGTACCCTAGGCACAGGCGCAGGTACCCTAGGAACAGGCACAGGTACCCTAGGCATTGGCGCAAGTACCCTAGGCACAGGTACAGGTACCCTACGCACAAGCGCAGGTACCCTAGGCACAAGCGCAGGTACCCTAGGCACAGGCGCAGGTACCATAGGCACAGGCAAAGGTACCCTATGCAGAGGTCCCTAGGGTCACGAGCAGGTACCTTAGAAACAGGCACAGGTAACCTGGGCACAGGCGCAGGTACCCTAGGCACAGGCACAGGTATCCTAGGAACAGGCACAGGTACCCTAGGCACAGGCGTAGGTGCCCTAGGCACAGGCCCCTAGGGACAGGCGCATGTACCCTAGGGACTGGCGCAGGTAACCTGGGCACAAGCGCAGGTACCCTAGGCATAGGCGCAGGTACCCTAGGCACAGACGCAGGTACCCTAGGCACAGGCGCAAGAAACTTGGGCATAGGCGCAGGTACCCTAGGGACAGGCGCAGGTACCTTAGGCACAGGCGCAGGTACCCTAGGCACAGGCGCAAGAAACTTGGGCATAGGCGCAGGTACCCTAGGGACAGGCGCAGGTACCTTAGGCACAGGCGCAGGTACCCTAGGCACAGGCGCAAGAAACTTGGGCATAGGCGCAGGTACCCTAGGGACAGGCGCAGGTACCTTAGGCACAGGCGCAGGTACCCTAGGCACAGGCGCAAGAAACTTGGGCATAGGCGCAGGTACCCTAGGGACAGGCGCAGGTACCTTAGGCACAGGCGCAGGTACCCTAGGCACAGGCGCAGGTACCCTAGGCAAAGTCGCAGTTACCCTAGGCATGGGCGTAGGTACACTAGGGACAGGCGCAGGTACCCTAGGCACAGGTACCCTAAGCACAGGCGCAAGTATCCTAGGCACAGGCACAGGTATCCTAGGCACAGGCGCATGTACCCGATGCACAAGCGCAGGTACCCTAAGCACAGGCGCAGGTACCCTTGGCACAGACGCAGGTACCGTATGCACAGGCACAGGCACCGTAGGCTCAAGTGCAGGTGCCCTAGACACAGACGTTGCTACCCTAGGCACAGGCGCAGCGCAGGTACCCTAGGCACAGGCACATGTATCCTAAGCACAGGCGCAGGTACCCTAGGCACAAGTGCAGGAACCCTAGGTACAGGTGCAAGTACGCTAGGCCCAGGCGCACGTACCCTACGCACATGCGCAGGTATCCTAGGCACAGGCGCAGGTACCCTAGGCACAGGCGCAGGTACCCTAGGCACAGGCACAAGTACCCTAGGCTCAGGCGCAGGTACTCTAGGAATAGGTACAGGTACCTAGGCACAGGCGCAGGTACCCTAGGGACAGGCGCAGGTACCCTAGGCACAGGAGCAGATACCCTAGGCACAGGTGCAGGTACCCTAGGTACAGGCGCAGGTACCCTAGGCAGAGGTGCAGGTACCCTAAGCATAGGCGCAGGTACCGTAGGCACAGGCGCAGGTACCCTAGGCACAAGCGCAGGTACCCTAGGCACAGGCGCACGTACCCTAAGCACAGGCGCAGTTACCCTAAGCAAAGGTGCACGTACCCTAGGCACAGGTGAAGGTGCACTAGGCACATGCGTAGGTACCCTAGGGACAGGCGCAGGTATCCTAGGAATAGGCGCACGTACCCTAGGCACAGGCGCAGGTACCCTAGGGACAGGCGCAGGTACCCTAGGCACAGGCGCGGGTACCCTATGTACAATCGCAGGGAGCCCAGGCATAGGCGCAGGTACCCTAGGCACAAGCGCAGGTACTCTAAGTACAGGCGAAGGTACCCTACGCATAGGCGCAGGTACCCTAAGCACAGGCACAGGTAGCCTAGGCATAGGCGCAGGTACCCTAGGCACAGGCGTAGGTACCCTAGGCACAGGCGCAGGTACCCTATGCACAGGCCCAGGTACCCTAAGCACAAGCGCAGGTACCCTATGCATAGGCACAGGTACCCTAGGGGCAGGCGCAGGTACCCTAGGCACAAGCGCAGGTACCCTAGGCACCGGTACATGTACCCTAGGCATAGACGCAGGTACCCTAGGCACAGGCGCAGGTACCCTAGGCAGAGGCGCAGGTACCCTAGGCACGGGCGCTGGTACCCTGTGCACAGGGGCAGGTACCCTAAGCATAGGCGCAGGTACCCTAGGCACAGGCGCGGGTACCCTAAGCATAGGCGCAGGTACCCTAGGCACAGGGACAGGTACCCTAGGCTCAGGCGCAGGTACCCTGGGGACAGGCGCAGGTACCATAGGCACAGGCGCAGGTACCCTAGGCACAGGCGTTGGTACCCTAGGCACAGGCGTAGGTACCCTAGGCACAGGCGCAGGTACCCTAGGCACAGGCGCAGGTACCTTAAACACAAGCGCAGGTACCCTAGGCACAGGCGTAGGTACCTAAGCACATGCGTAGGTACCCTAGGCACAAGCGCAGGTACCCTAGGCACAGGCAAAGGTGTTAGAACCAGAATCCGACAACAATACCTCCTCGGACTGAACCTCGGAAAATGCACCTAGACATCCGGTGCAAGTCCCCAAGTTCTGATTCGCACCCAACGGCCAAAAGCGAGAACGGTACATCATCAAGCGAAGAACCAAGACCGTTGGGACAACATGCGAACACATTCGCTACGCGTCCGGCTAGCGTTAAGAAGCCGTTCTCACTATTGGTTTGTCCTGTTCTGAAATGTTTATACAGAGGATGTTCATTCCCTCTCAAATCAACCAGAACAGTTCTTCCCATCCTGTTCCCCTTCGGTTCCGCGGCATCGCCGCCATGTCTTCGCTCTGCTCGCACCTCGCATTCCTCGCCTTTGCCAACCTTTCCCAGCTCTTCGCTCCGTCACTTTCGCACCCTCGCTCAGCTCTCTTACTCAGCCAACCATCACTCATCTCGCTAGCACCCTCTCTCATTCGCCTGTCTATCTCGGTTACCTCATGTCTTAGCCTCAGTCAACCTCTACGACTAACTCCTTGGGACCGCTCTTGCTTACGTCACTCTGCTGACGCACTTGTGCATGTTCCAATGCTTCTCCCTGCTTCTATTACTGCCACTCTCGTGCCTACATTCTTCTGACATGGTATCAGAGCATCAGGAAACATCACCTGGTGCCCTCTGACCGCGTCATCGCTCTACCACCATCCCTTCTCCATCGCTTCTATTCGCGTTCTCCTGCCGCCGCTACTGTTGTCTCGCGTCTCTCCGTTTTGCCAGCAGCTGACATCAGCAGAATTGCCTGACGAGTTTCCCACGCTGAAGAAACGTCTCGTCACCCTAAGGAAGTCCTGCGCCCATTTCCACGCCCGTGGCTAGCAATCAATGACTCGTCATCTACATCAGCCGCAAGCAACTCCTGAGCCACCGCCTACCGTCAACTACGTGGAAGTTTCCTGCTATTCACTATTCACTGCTCCGCATCTCTCCGGTCTCCACCCATCTTCCACTTGCCTTATCCTTCTCACCTTCTAATTCCATTCCATCATCCTTAGCCTGCCTGCAAGCTATCATCTTGAGCCGCCTTCTCGCGTCGCCCTCTCACTTTGTCAGCAACTGCAGCCAAACTACCGGCTTCAGGACATCGGACACCACCAGTCTTCCTGCTTGTATTCCGAGCAAACTGGGGAACAAGCCGTCTCTCTCTTGATATCAGCGGACCCGTGCCTCTGCCCGCTGCTCGACTCCCTCTGTCACAACCAACTTCCTTGAACTACCAGGATATCGTACTCCGCTAGTCTTCCTGCCCATCGAGGGCCAACTGAGGAACAAGCCGTCACTCTCCTGAAAGCAGAAGAAGTGGCTGTGTCGTATTTCCTCTCTGTCGTGCTGCCTCCCACTTCTCCATCCAATATTCGCCGCAGTACCATCATCCGCTGTCCTCGTTACCATCCTCGCCTTGACCTCCTCAGCTCCATCAGCCGCTTGCCTCACCTCCATCTAGTCCACCAGCAGTATCTTCCGCTCTGCCTCCACATCTTCTGCGCTGTCTCCGCATCACTCCTCCTCATCAGCATTGTTCCGCAGCGCACATGGTTCTGCCCCTGCGCCCACTCAGTCATCAGCCGCTTCCTCATTCCTCTGCCTCCGAATCGCTTTCCACTCGGAACACGGATCCGCCTGGTCGCATCGCCCGTTCCGCGACGACATGCACCCACGCCAAAATTTCCTTCAGTACACGCGGCTCGCCCCTGCGCCCACTCTGCCATCATCATCAACCTCTGTTTCTTCATCATCAATCAATAGCATCTGTGACTAGCACAAGGATCTGCACAAGCTAGCTGCCCGCTTCGCAACAGCCTGCACCCACGCCGGTAGCAGATTTCTCGCGGCACGTCGGCACATGCCTTCCCATTGTCGCATCCTACTCCCCTATTTCATCAGCGCACGTGGTTTTGTCCCTGCGCCCACTCTATCATCAATCGCTTCTCTTCCGTCTGCATCGGCCTCTGCTCGGCACAAGGATCCGTCCGGTCGCATCGCTCGAGTCGCGACGACCTGCGCCCACGCCTAAATCTCACAGCGCACGTGGTTCCATCCCTGCGCCCAGTCAATCATCGCTCGCTCCTCCGCTCACGCCTCGTTCTCTCCTCAGCTCAAAGAGTCTACCCTATCGAATCGTCCGTCTTGCAACAAGCTCCACCCACTACAAAACTTCCTACCGCCCATGCGACTCGCTCCTGCGTTCGCTCTGCTGACATTGGTTTTCTCTTCTACAATATCTCCACCTACATCAGCACAAGGATTTTCACTGCCTGACTACAAAATTCACAGCGGCCATCACCCATTACCAGCAACTGACCTCTGGTGACATACCTACCCTGTGTCCTCCTGTCCTGGCCAACTTCTCTCAGGAAGATGGGAAACCCATGGGCATACTGTCCCTTCTTGGCTGAAGATGGTCATAACATCCTTCTGTTGAAACAAAGCATATGGTCCACAGGAAAACTCGTCTCAATTCGAGGATATGGCTTCTGCGACCTCTTACAAGGAAGCTTTGAGCACCTCTCGACTGCTCACACATCTCCCTCAGCACTCAACGCAGCAACCACCTCAGACTGGGATCAGCTGAAAACCATCATGCACCCTTCCTACCACACCCTCGTGGAAGAAGGAAGCAGTGCACCTGATCTCTGGTACAGGTTTCAACAAACAGCGTGGGAAAGACAGCACATCTCCTCCACGACTCTCCTCGTCACGGCACTCCCTCCAATCCACCTGGAGAGGCTGTACTACACACCCCCAGGTCATGATCCCACACAAACCACAACAGAATCCACCAATCTGGGAACCTGGCAATGGACGGCCTACTCACAGTTAAAGCCCTATCTACTGCATGGGTTCGCCATTACCAACGGACTTCTAGACAAGCAGAAGTTCCTTGGGAAAGTATACAGCACGAGTGAATTCACAAGAAAACATGAGGCTTTCAATAGGGACATGCGGGAAGGTTTGAAAGACCTCATTGAACTTTACCTGCACCCTTTGCTAGAGAGAGAACCGGACAACATAACCCAAATGTGGAGGCAGCTCATCAACCACTGTGGAGGCTACATACCACCTCGCCAAAACTACATCTGCCAACAGCGAGCAACAATGATAGCTCCACCCATAAGGTGCTTTGCCATCAGATCAGCTCCAATTGCACAACGCATCACTGTGTCGGATTCACGGGAGGTGTCAGAACCAGAATATGACAACAATACCTCCTCGGACTGAACCTCGGAAAATGCATCTAGACATCCGGTGCAAGTCCCCAAGATCTACTCCGCACCCAACGGCCAAAAGCGAAAACGGTACAGCATCATGCGAAGAACGAAGACCGTTGGGACAACAGGTGAAGACATTCGCTACGTGTCTAGCTAGCGTAAAGAAGCCGTTCTCACCAATGGTTTGTCCTGTTCTGAATTGTATATACGGAGGATGTTCATTCCCTCTCAAATCAACCTGAATAGTTCTTCCCATCCTGTTCCCCTTTGGTTCCGCGGCATTGCCGCCGTGTCTTCGATCTGCTCGCACCCTGCATTCCTCGCCTTCGCCAACCTTTCTCAGCTCTTCGCTCCGTCACTCTCGCTCCCTCGCTCAGCTCTCTTGCTCAGCCAACCATCACTCATCTCGCTAGCACTCTCTCTCATCAGCCTGTCTACTTCGGCTACCTCATGTATCAGCTTCAGTCAACCTCTACGACTAACTCCTTGGGACCGCTCTTTCTTACGTCACTCTGCTCACGCACTCGTGCATGTTCCAACGCTTCGGCCTGCTTCTACTACTGCCACTCTCGTGCCTACATTCTTCTGACTGCAGGTACCCTAGGCACAGGCGCAGGTACCCTAGGCACAGGCGCAGGTACCCTAGGCATAGGCGCACGTATCCTAGGCACAGGCGCGGGTACCCTAAGTAAAGGCGCACGTATCCTAGGCACAAGCACAGGTACCCTAGGCACAGGTGCAAGTACCATAGGGACAGGCGCAGGTGACCTAGGCACAGTCGTAGATACCCTAGGCACATGCGCATGTACCCTAGGCACAGGCGCAGGTACCCTATGAACAATCGCAGGCACCCCAGGCACAAGCGCACGTACCTTAGGCACAAGCGCATGTACCCTAAGTACAAGTGCAAGTATCCTAGGCACAGGTGCAGGTATCCTAAGCACAGGCGCAGGTACACTAGGCAGAGGCGCAGGTACCCTAGGCACAGGCACAGGTATCCTAGGCACAGGCGAAGGTACCCTAAGCACAGGCACAGGTACCCTAGGCACAGGCGCAGGTACCATAGGCACAGGCGCAGGTACCCTAGGCACAAGGGCAGGTACCCTAGGGACATGTGCAGGTACCGTAGGCACAGGCGCAGTTAACCTGGGCACAGGCGCAGGTACCCTAGGCACAGGCGCAGGTACCGTAGGCACTGGCGCAGGCACCCTAGGCACAAGCGCAGGCACCCTAGCGACAGACGCATGTACCGTAGGCACAGGCGCAGGTACCCTAGGCTCAGGCGCAGGTACCCTAGGCACAGGGGCAGGTACCCTAGGGACATGCGCAGTTACCGTAGGCACAGGCGCAGTTAACCTAGGCACAGGCGCAGGTACCCTAGGCTCAGGCGCAGGTACCCTAGGCACAGGGGCAGGTACCCTAGGGACATGCGCAGTTACCGTAGGCACAGGCGCAGTTAACCTAGGCACAGGCGCAGGTACCCTAGGCTCAGGCGCAGGTACCCTAGGCACAGGGGCAGGTACCCTAGGGACATGCGCAGTTACCGTAGGCACAGGCGCAGTTAACCTAGGCACAGGCGCAGGTACCCTAGGCTCAGGCGCAGGTACCCTAGGCACAGGGGCAGGTACCCTAGGGACATGCGCAGTTACCGTAGGCACAGGCGCAGTTAACCTAGGCACAGGCGCAGGTACCCTAGGCTCAGGCGCAGGTACCCTAGGCACAGGGGCAGGTACCCTAGGGACATGCGCAGTTACCGTAGGCACAGGCGCAGTTAACCTAGGCACAGGCGCAGGTACCCTAGGCTCAGGCGCAGGTACCCTAGGCACAGGGGCAGGTACCCTAGGGACATGCGCAGTTACCGTAGGCACAGGCGCAGTTAACCTAGGCACAGGCGCAGGTACCCTAGGCACAGGCGCAGGTATCCTAGGCACATGCGCAGGTACCCTAGGCACAGGCGCAGGTACCCGAAGCACAAGCACAGGTATTCTAGGCACAAGCGCAGGTACCCTAGGCACAGGCGCAAGTACCTTATGCACAGGCGCAAGTACCCTAGGCACAGGCGTAGGTACTCTACGGACAGGCGCAGGTACCCTCGGCACAGGCGCAGGTACCCTATGCACAGTCGCAGGCACCCCAGGCACAGGCGCAGGTACCCTAGGCACAGGCGGAGGTACCATAAGTACAGGTGCAGGTACCCTGGGCACAGGCACAGGTATCCTAAGCATAGGCGCAGGTACCCTAGGCATAGGCACATGTACCCTAGGCACAAGCGCAGGTACCCTAGGCACCGGCGCAAGTACCCTAGGCACAGGCGCAAGTACCCTAAGCACAGGCGCAGGTACCCTATGCACAGCCGCAGGTACCCTAGGGACAGGTGCAGGTACCCTAAGGACAGGCGTAGGTACCCTAGGTACATGCGCAAGTACCCTAGGCACCGGCGCAGGTACCCTAGGCACAGGCGTAGGTATCCTGGGCACAGGCGCAGGTACCTTAGGCACAAGCGCAGGTACCCTAGGCACAAGCGCAGGTACCATAGGCACAGGCGCAGGTACCCTAAGCAGAGGCGCACGTACCCTAGGCACAGGCGCAGGTACCCTAGGCACAGGAGCAGGTACCCTAGGGACAGCCGTAGGTACCGTAGGCACAGGCGTAGATACCCTAGGCACAGGCGTAGGTACCCTAGGGACAGGCGCAGGTACCCTACGCACAGGCACAGGTAACCTGGGCACAGGCGTAGGTACCCTTGGCACAGGCACAAGTATCGCAGGCACAGGCACAGGTACCCTAGGCACAGGCGCAGGTACCCTAGGCACAGGCGTAAGTACCCCAAGCACAGGCGCAGGTACCTTAATGACAGGCGCACATACCCTAGGCATAGGCGCAGGTATCCTAGGCACAGGCACAGGTATCCTAGGCACAGGCACAGGTACCCTAGGCACAGGCGCAGGTACCCTAGGCACAGGCGTAGGTACCCAAAGCTTAGGCGCAGGTACCCTAGTGACAGGCGCAGGTACCCTAAGCACAGGCGCAGGAATCCTAGGCACAAGGGCAGGTACCCTAAGCACAGGCGCAGTTACCCTAGGCACAGGCGCTGGTACCTTAAGCAGAGGCGCAGTTACCCTAGGCACAGGGGTAGTTACCCTAGGCTCAGGCGTAGGTACCCTAGGGACAGGCGTAGGTACCCTACGCACAGGTACAGGTACCCTAGGCATAGGCGCAGGTACCCTACGAACAAGTGCAGGTACTTAAGGACAGGCGCAGGTACCCTAGGCACAGGCGCAATTACCTTAGGCATAGTCGCAGGTGCCCTAGGCACAGGGGTAGGAACCCTAAGCACAGGCGCAGGTACCCTAGGCACAGGCGCAGGCACCCTAGGCTCAGGCGCAGGTACCCTAGGGATAGGCGCAGGTACCATAGGCACAGGTGCAGGTACCCCAGGCATAGGCGCAGGTACCCTAGGCACAGGCGGAGGTACCATAAGTATAGGCAAAGGTACCCTGGGTACAGGCGCAGGTATCCTAAGCATAGGCGCAGGCACCCTAGGCATAGGCACATGTACCCTACGCACAGGCGCAGGTACCCTAGGCACAGGCGCAAGTATCATAGACACAGGCGCAAGTACCCTAAGCACAGGCGCAGGTACCCTATGCACAGGCGCAAGTACCCTAGGGACAGGTGCAGGTACCCTAAGCACAAGCGTAGGTACCCTCGGCACATGCGCAGGTACCCTAGGCACCGACGCAGGTACCCTAGGCACAAGCGCAGTTACCCCAGGCACAGGCGCAGGTACCTTAGGCACAAGCGCAGGTACCCTAGGCACAGGCGCAGGTACCATAGGCACAGGCGCAGGTACCCTAAGCAAAGGCGCACGTACCCATGGCACAGGCGCAGGTACCCTAGGCATAGGAGCAGGTACCCTAGGGACAGCCGTAGGTACCGTAGGCACATGCGTAGTTACCCTAGGCACAGGCGCATGTACCCTAGGGACAGGCGCAGGTGACCTACACACAAGCACAGGTAACCTGGGCATAGGCGTAGGTACCCTAGGCACAGGCACAAGTATCGTAGGCACAGGCACATGTACCCTAGGCACAGGCGTAGGTACCCCAAGCACAGGCGTAATTACCTTAGTGAGAGGCGCACGTACCCTAGGCATAGGCGCAGGTATCCTAGGCACAGGCACAAGTATCCTAGGCACAGGCAAAGGTACCCTAGGCACAGGCGCAGGTACCCTAGGCACTGGCGTAGGTACCCCAAGCACAGGCGCAGGTACCCTAGTGACAGGCGCAGGTACCCTAAGCACAGGCGCAGGTACACTAGGAACAGGCGCTGGTACCGTAAGCAAAAACGCAGGTACCCTGGGCACAGGGGCAGGTACCCTAGGCTCAGGCGCAGGTACCCTAGGGACAGGCGCAGGTACCCTAAGCACAGGCGCAGGTACCGTAGGCACAGGCGCAGGTACCCTAGGAACAAGTGCAGGTACTTAAGGACAGGCGCAAGTACCCTAGGCACAAGCGCAAGTGCCCTAGGCATAGGCGCAGGTACCCTAGGCACAGGGGCAGGAACCCTAAGCACAAGCGCATGTACCCTAGGCACAGGCGCAGGAACCCTAGGCTCAGGCGCAGGTACCCTAGGGATAGGCATAGGTACCATAGGCACAGGCGCAGGTACATTAGGCACAAGCGCATGTACCCGATGCACAGGCGCAGGTACCCTAGGCACAGTCGCATGTACCCTAGGCACAGGCGCAGGTACCCTAGCTACAGGCGTTGGTACCCTAGGCACAGGCGCAGGTACCTGAAGCACAGGCGCAAGTACCCAAGGCACAGGCGCAGATACCCTAGGGACATGCGCAGGTACCCTAAGCACAGGCGCAGGTACCATAGGCACAGGCGAAGGTACCATAGGGACAGGCGCAGGTACCTTAGGCACAGGCGCAGGTACCCTAGGCACAGGCGGAGGTACCCTAGGCACAGTCGCACGTACCCTACGCACAGGTGCAGGTACCCTAGGCACAGGCAGAGGTACCCTAGGCACAGGCGCAGGTACCCGAAGCACAGGCGCAGGTACCTAAGGCACAAGCGCAGGTACCCTGGGGACATGCGCAGGTACCCTAATCATAGGTGCAGGTACCCTAGGCACAGGCGAAGGTACCCTAGGGACAAGCGCAGGTATCCTAGGCACAGGCGCAAGTACCCTATGCACAGTCGTAGGCACCCCGGGCACAGGCGCAGGTACCATAAGCACAGGCGCAAGTACCATAAGTACAAGCGCAGGTACCCTAGGCACAGGCGCAGGTATCCTAAGCACAAGCGCAGGTACCCTAGGCAGAGGCGCAGGTACCTTAGGCACAGGCGCAGGTATCCTAAGCACAGGCGCAAGTACCCTAGGCACAGGCGCAGGTACCCTAGGCACAGGCGCAGGTACCCTAGGCACACGCGCAGGTACCCTAGGCAGAGGCACACGTACCCTAGGCACAGGCGAAGGTACCCTAAGTAAATGCGCACGTACCCTAGGCACAGGCGCAGGTACCCTAGGCATAGGAGCAGGTACCCTAGGGACAGGCGTAGGTACAGTAGGCACAGGCGCAAGTACCCTAGGCACAGGCGCAGGTACCATAGGGACAGGCGCAGGTACCCTAGGCACGGGCGCAGGCAACCAGGGTATAAGCGTAGGTACCCTACGCACAGGCACAGGTTTCCTAGGCACAGGCACAGGTACCCTAGGCATAGGCGCGGGTACCTTAAGCACAGGCGCAGGTATCCCAGGCACAGGCGCAGGTACCCTAGGGACAAGCACAGGTACCCTAGGCACAGGCGTAGGTACCCTAGGCACAGGCGCAGGTACCCTAGGTACAGGCGCAGGTACCCTAAGCACAGGCGCAGGTACCCTAGGCACAGGGGGAGGTACCCTAGGCTCAGGCGTAGGTACCCTAGGGAAAGGCACAGGTACCCTAAGCACAGGCGCAGGTACCCTGGGCACAGGCGCAGGTACCCTAGGCATAGGTGCATGTACCCTAGGCACAGGCGTAGGTACCCTAGGCACAGGCGCAGGTACCCTAGGCACACGCGCAGGTACCCTAGGCACAGGCGCAGGTACACTAAGCACAGGTGCAGGTATCCTAGGCACAAGCGCAGGTACCCTAGGCACAGGCGCAGGTACCCTAGGAACAGGCGCAGGTACCCTAGGCACAGGCGTAGGTACCCTAGGCACAGGCGCAAGTACCCTAGGTACAGGTGCAGGTATCCTAAGCAAAGGCGCACGTACCGTAGGCATAGGCATAGGTACCCTAGGCACAGGCGCAGGTACCCTAGGGACAGGCGCAGGACCATAGGAACAGTCGCAGGTACCCTAGGCATAGGCGCAAGTGTCAGAATAAAAGCGAAGATGACCACAACAAGGCCTATGTATCTTGTTGCGGTATTTTATGAATACTCTCACTAACAGTTCAGCTACAACAAGAACCACCTCGGTGATAGTTCCGAAGAAGTCATTAACGGTCATTGACCGACCAAACGGCCACTTGACCGAGTGATCCCCTAATAAAATGACGACTGTCACCCGCGTCCGGCCAGTGGAAAGAAGCCGTTGTACATGCTGTTTTCCTCTTCTGTCCATATATACCGAGGATGTTCATTCCCTCGAGTTAACCAGAACAATTCTGCCCATCCTGTTCCCTTTGGTTCCACGGCTTCGACGCCGTGTCCTCGCTCTGCTCGCACTCTATCTTCGCCAGTCCCTCATAGCTCTCAGTTTCTTGTTCCATTGCTCTCGCTCCTTCCCTCGGCCATCACTCCACTTACCTTTGCTCCCTCTCTCAATTGGATGTCTGCCTCTCTGTTGTGACTCTTCAATCCCCCCTTTTATGTCCTGCGACTAACTCTTTGAGACCACGCTCGCTTACGTCACCATGCTGATGCACTTGTGCATGATCCAATGCTTCTACATGCGTCTCTTGCTGCCTTCCGTGCACCTACATTCTTCTGACATGGTATCAGAGCATCAGGCGACATCACCTGGTGCCTCGTAGCCTTGTCACTGCTCTGCCGTCATCCTTTCTTCGATCTGCAATTATCCACCGCCGTTACCGTTGCCTCACGTCTCTCCGCTTCGTCAGCAAGCTGACTTCAGCAGCACCGCTTGAAGAAGTCATGTTGAAGAAAACGCCAAGTCACCCCAAAGAAAGCCCTGCGCCCATTTCCGCACCCGTGGCCGACAACAGGTGACTCGTCATCCGCATCAGCCGCAAAACAACTCCCGAGCCGCCGCCTGCCGTCATCTTCCTGGAAGCTTCCTGCCGCCAACCCTCTGCTGCTCCTCATCTCCTCGGTCTCCACCAGCAGCTTCGTCCTCATCCTCTTCCTTCATCTGTTGCATGTGCTTCCACTGCTCCATCATCTTGAGCCCATCATTTCGAGCCACCTTCTTGCGTTGTCCTCTCGCTCCGTCAGCAGCCGCAGCAAAGCTACTGACGTCAGGATATCAGAGACCACCAGTCTTCCTGCTCCCATTTCCGAGCCAACTGGGGAATATGCCGTCACTCTCCTGACATCAGCGGACCAGTGCCTCTGCCCGCTGCTAGACTCCCTCTGTTTCAACCAACTTCCTCAAACTATCATGATATCGAACACCACCAGTCGTCTTTCCCGCTGAGGGCCAACTAAGGAACAAGTCGTCACTCTCCTGGAAGCAGAAGAAGTGGTTGTGTCACATTCCTTCTCTGCCGCGCTGACTCTTCCATCCTCTATTCACCACGCCCTCCATCTTCGTCTCCAGCACCAATATCAATCTTCATTCATCGCATCATCCTCATCTGTTGCCATCAGTCCTCCTCGTCCTCCTTGTCACTGCCACCTCAGTCTCATAATCCGCCTTCCTCATCTTATCCACCGTCCTCCAACCTCTCCATCATCATCATCTTCATCACCGATCATCATCATCAGCATTGTTTTGCGTGCACGTGGTTCTGCCCCTGCGCCCACTCATTCATCAATTGCCTCCTCCGCCTCCGTATCGCTTCCGCTGGGCACAAGGATCCGCCCGGTCGCATCGCCCATTCCGCGATGACCTCCGCCCACGCCGAAACTTCCTTCAGTACACACGGCTCGCCCCTGCGCCCACTCCGTCATCATCATCAGCCTCTGTTTCCTCATCAGCAATCATCAGCATTTGTGACCGGCACAAGGATCTACACGAGCTAGTTGCTTGCTTCGCAGCAGCCTGCACCCAAGCCGGTAGCAGAATTCTTGCGGCGCGTTGGCCTCTGCCTTCCCCTTGCCGCATCCTACTCCCCTAATTCAGCAGCGCACGGGGTTTTGCCCCTACGCCCACTCCATCATCAATTGCTCATCCGTCATCCGCAATCATCTTCTGCTCGGCACAAGGATCCGCCCGGTCGCATCGTTCAAGTCGCGACGACTTGCACCCACGCCAAAACTTCACAAGTGCACGAGGTTCCATCCCTGCGCCTACTCAACCATCCATTATTCCTTCGCCTTCAACATCATCTTCTACCCGGCACAAGAACTCACTCAATCATCAATCGCTCTTCCGCCATTTTGCTCGGCACAAGGACCTGCCCGGTCTTATCCGTACATACAACTCATCACCACAACAAAACCGATCAGCATCCTTCATCCACATGACTTTGATTCCAACCCAATGGCACTGTCTGCAACCTTTCACCAACACTAGCACACACCTGACATCAAACCCTACTTACTACTCAATGCCGCCATGGATGCAACTAGCTCTCTCCATCATTGCACCTGTCATCCCCACCTCCAGCATCCTCCATCTCAATGACTTCGGACAACACAACTACACAGAATGGAAGGACTTCTGTCTGACCTTAATTCATTGTGCCGTCCCTCTCCACACCAAGCTAGAAGACTTCCTGCATTTTCAACCCTTTGTCGGCCATACACGGAGTCAGTTTCCCACCACTGCCTCACTAGAGCGTTACTGGAAACTATGGTCCAGTGCAGAAGAAATGGTCATTGGCCTCCTTTACCTCTCCACTGACCCCTCCATCCATGACATCCTTCAAGCCCATAGTCCTGGTGTGGGCACATTGCAATCTGTCCTCGACACCATCGAGAAATGATGCAGAAAAGGGCATCTGCTCCCTCATCTCACCACCAACAACCCGCAGCAGATCACCATGGAGGAGATTCCTCCCTTTCCAAATCGGCCTCCCCTCACTGCACTTCCACTCCCGCCAGCGTTCTCAACATCTCCATCCCCAGGGACAGACTCATGAACGTGAGTGGGTAGTCATCTTCACGGGGGGTGTCAGAATAAAAGAAAAGATGACCATAACAAGGCCTTGGTATCTCGCTGCGGTGTTTTACAAATACTCTCAATAACGGTTCAGCTACATTAAGAACCACCTCGGTGAAAGTTTCGAAGAAGTCGTTAACGGTCATTGACCGACCAAACGGCCACTCGACCAAGTGATCCTCTAGTAAAGTGACATTTATCACCCGCATCCGGCTAGTGGAAAGAAGCCGTTGTACATGCTTTTGTCCTGTTCTATCCAGATATACCGAGGATGTTCATTCCCTCGAGTTAACCAGAACAATTCTGCCCATCCTGTTCCCTTCGGTTCTGCGGCTTCACCGCCGTGTCCTCGCTCTGCTCGCACTCTGTCTTTGCCAGCCTCTCACAGCTCTGAGTTTCTCGTTCCATCACTCATGCTCCTTCGCTCGGCCATCACTCCACTTACCTTCGCTCCCTCTCTCAACTGGACATCTGCCTCTGTGTTGTGACTCTTCAATCTCCCCTTTAAGTCCTGCGACTAACTCCTTGAGACCATGCTCGCTTACGTCACCATGCTGACGCACTCGTGCATGATCCAATGCTTTTGCCTGCTTCTGCTGCTGCCTTCCGTGCGCCTACATTCTTCTGACAACAAGTATCCTAGGGACGGGCGCAAGTACCCTAGGCACAAGCGCAGGTACCATATGCACAGTCGCAGGCACCTCAGGCACAGGCGCAGGTACCCTAGGCACAGGCGCAAGTACCCTGAGTACAGGCGCAGGTACCCTAGGCACAGGCGCAGGTATCCTAAGCACATACGCAGGTACCCTAGGCAAAAGCGCAGGAACCCTAGGGACAAGCGCAGGTATCCTAGGCACAGGCGCAGGTACCCTAAGCACAGGCGCACGTACCCTAGGCATAGGCACAGGTACCCTAGGCAGAGGCGCAGGTACCCTAGGCACAGGCGCAGGCACCCTAGGGACAGGCGCAGGTACCCTTGGCAAAGGCGCAGGTAACCAGGGCACGAGCGCAGGTACCCTAGGCACAGGCGCAGGAATCCTAGGCACAGGCGGAGGTACCCTACGCACAAGCGCAAGTACCCTATGCACAGGCGCAGGTACCCTAGGCACAGGTAAAGGTACCCTAGGCACATGCGCAGGTACCCTCGGCAGAGGCGCAGGTACCCTAGGCACAGGGGCAGGTACCCTGAGCACAGGCGCGGGTATCCTAGGCACAGGCGCAGGTACCCTAGGCACGGGCGCAGGTACCCTAGGCACAGGCGCAGGTACCCTAGGCTCAAGCGCAGGTACTCTACGGACTGGTGCAGGTACCCTAGGCACATGCGCAGGTACCCTAGGCACAGGCGCAGGTATCTTAGGTACAGGCGTAGGTACTATAGGCACAAGCACAGGTACCCTAGGCACAGGCGCAGGTACCCTAGGCATAGGCGCAGGTACCCTAGGCACAGGCGCATGTACCCTAAGCACAGGCGCAGGTACCCTAGGCACAGGCGCAGGTACCCTAGGGACAGGCAAAGGTACCTTAAGCACAGGCGCAGGTACCCTAGGCACAGGCGTAGGTATCCTAGGCACGGGTGCAGGTACCCTAGGCACAGGCACAGGTACCTTAGCACAGGCGCAGGTACCCTAGGCACAGGCGCAGGTATCCTAAGCAAAGGCGCACGTATCCTAGGCACAGGCGCATGTACCCTAGGCACAGGTGCAAGTACCCTAGGGACAGGCTTAGGTACCGTAGGCTCAGGTGCATGTACCCTAGGCACAGGCTCAGGTACCCTAGGGACAGGCGCAGGTATTCTAGGCACAGGTGCAGGTAACCCGGGCACAGGCGCAGGTACCCTAGGCATAGGTACAGGTACCCTAGGGACATGCGCAGGTACCCTAAACACAGGCACAGGGACCCTAGGCATAGGCGCAGGTACCCTAGGCACAGGCGCAGGTACCTTAGGCACAGGCGTAGGTACCCTAGACACAGGCGCAAGTACCCTAGGCACACGCGCAGGTACCCCAGGCACAGGCGCACGTACCCTAGGGACTGGCGCAGGTACCCTAGGCACATGCGTAGGTACCCTAAGCACAGGTGCAGGTACCCTAGGCACAGTCGCAGGTACCCTAGGAAGAGGCGCAGGTACCCGAAGCACTGGGCCTGTGCTCAGGGTACTTGCGCATGTGCCTAGGGTACCAGCACCTTTGCCATAGGCGCAGGTAACCCAGGGATAGGCGCAGGTACCCTTAGCATTGGCGCATGTATTGTAGGCATAGGCGCAGGTACTCTATGCACAGTCGCAGGCACCCCAGGCACAGGCACAGGTATCCTAGGCATAGGCGCAGGTACCCGAAGCACAGGCGCAGGGACCCTAAGCACAGGCGCAGGTACCCTAAGCACAGGTGCAGGTACCCTAGGTATAGGTGCAGGTACCCTAGGGACAGGCTCAAGTACCCTAGGCACAGGCGCAGGTACCCTAAGCACAGGCGTAGGTACCTTAGGCACAGGCGCAGGTACCCTAGGCACAGGCGCAGGTACCATAGGGACAGGCGCAGGTACTCTAGGCATAGGCGCATGTAACCTGGGCACAGGCGCAGGTACCCTACGGACAGGCGTAGGTACCCTAGGCACAGGCGCAGGCACCCTAGGCACAGTCGCAAGCACCCCAGGCACAGGCGCAGTCACCTAAGCACAAGCGTAACTACCCTAGGCACAGGCGCAAGTACCCTAGGCACAAGCGCAGGCACCCTAGGCACACGCGCAGGTACCCTAGGCACATGCGCACGTACCCTAAGCACAGACACAAGTACCCTAGGCACAGGCACAAGTAGCCTAAGCACAAGCGCAGGTACACTAGGCACAAGCGCTGGTATCCTAAGCACAGGCGCAGGTACCCTAGGCACAGGCGCAGGTACCCTAGGCACAGGCGCAGGTACCCTAGGCACAGGCGCACGAACCTAGGCAGAGGCGTAGGTACCCCAGGCATAGGTGCACGTACCCTAGGGACAGGCGCAGGTACCCTAGGCACAGGTGCACGTACCTTATGCACAGTCGCAGGCACCACACGCACAGGCGCTGGTACCCTAGGGCTAGGCGCAAGTATGCTAAGCACAGGCCCAGGTACCCTAGGCACAGGCGCAGGTACCCTGGGAACTGGCGCAGGTACCCTAGGCACAGGCACAGGAATCCTAGGCACAGGCGCAGGTACCCTAGGCACAGGCGCAGGTACCCTAGGGACAGGCGCAGGTACCCTAAGCACAGGCGTAGGAACCCTAGGCATAGGCGCAAGTACCCTAAGCACAAGTGCAGGTACCCTCGGCACAGGCGCAGGTACCCTAGGCACAAGCGCAGGTGCCCTAGGCACACGCGCAGGTACCCTAGGCACACGCGCAGGTACACCAAGCACAGGCGCAGGTACCCTAGGCACAGGTGCAAGTACCCTAAGCACAAGCGCAGGTACCCTAGGCACAGGCGCAGGTACCCTAGGCACAGGCGCAGGTACCCTCGGCACAGGCGCAGGTACCCTAGGCACAGGCGCGGGTACCCTAGGCACAAGCGCAGGAACCCTAGGCACAGGCACAAGTACCCTAGGCACAGGCGCAGGTACCCTAGGCATAGGCGCAGGTACCCTAGGCACAGGCGCAGGTACGCTAGGCACAGGCGCAGGTACCCTAGGCGCAGGCGCAGGTACCCAAGGCACAGGCGCAGGTACCCTAGGCACAGGCGCGGGTACCCTAGGCACAAGCGCAGGAACCCTAGGCACAGGCACAAGTACCCTAGGCACAGGCGCAGGTACCCTAGGCATAGGCGCAGGTACCCTAGGCACAGGCGCAGGTACGCTAGGCACAGGCACAGGTACCCTAGGCGCTGGCGCAGGTACCAAAGGCACAGGCACAGGTACCCTAGGCACAGGCGCAGGTACCCTAGGCACAGGCGCAGGTACCCTCGGCACAAACGCATGTAACCTGGGGACACGCACAGGTACCCTAGGCACAGGCGCAGGTATCCTAGGCACAGGCGAAGGTACCATAGGCATAGGCGCAGGTACCCTAGGGACAGGCGCAAGTACCCTAGACATAGGCGCAGGTATCCTGGGCACAAGCGCAGGTACCCTAGGAACATGCGCAGGTACCTTAGGCACAGGCGGAGGTACCCTAGGCACAGGCGCAGGTACCCTAGGCACAGGCGTAGGTACCCTAGGGATAGGCGCAGGTTCCCTAACCACAGGCGCAGGTACCCTAGGAACAGGCGCTCGTACCCTAGGCACAGGCACAGGTTCCTTAGGCACAGGCGCAGGTACCCCAGGCACAGGCGCAGGTACCTTAAGCATAGGCGCAGGTAGCCTAGGCATAGTCGCAGGTACCATAGACATGGGCGCAGGTACTCAAGGGACAGGTGCATGTTCCCTAAGCATAGGCGCAAGTACCCTAGGCAAAGGCGTACGTACCCTAAGCACAGGCGCAGGTACCCTAGGTACAGGCGCAGGTACCCTATGCACAGTCGCAGGCACCCCAGGCACAGGCGCAAGTACCCTAGGGACAGGCGCAGGTACTGTAGGCACATGCGTAGGCACTCTAAGCACAGGCGCAAGTGTCCTAGGCACTGGCACAAGTACCCTAAGCACAGGCTCAGGTACCCTAGGCACAGGCGCAAGTACCCTAGGCACAGCCAGGTACCTTAGGCACAGGCGCAAGTACCCTAGGCACAGGCGTAGGTACCCTAGGTACAGGCGCAGGTACCCTAGGCACAGCGCAGGTATCCTAGACACAAGCGCAGGTATCCTAGGCACAAGCACAGGTTTCATAAGCACATGCACACGTACCTTAGGCACTGGCGCAAGAACCCTAAGCACAAGCGTAGGTACCCTAGTCACAAGCACAGGTACCCTAGGCAGAGGCGCAGGTACCCTTGGCACAGGCGCAGGTACCCTAGGCACAGGCGCAGGAACCCTAGGCGTAGGCGCAAGTACCCTAGGCACACGCGCAGGTACCCTAGGCACAGGTGCAGGTACCCTAGGCACAGGCGCAAGTACCCTAGGCACAGGCGCAAGTACCCTAGGCACAGGCGCAAGTACCCTAGGCACAGGCGCAAGTACCCTAGGCACAGGCGCAAGTACCCTAGGCACAGGCGCAAGTACCCTAGGCACAGGCGCAAGTACCCTAGGCACAGGCGCAAGTACCCTAGGCACAGGCGCAAGTACCCTAGGCACAGGCGCAAGTACCCTAGGCACAGGCGCAAGTACCCTAGGCACAGGCGCAGGTACCCTAGGCACAGGCGCAGGTACCCTTGGCACAAGCGCAGGTACCCTAGGCACAGGCGAAGGTACCCCAGGCACAGGCGTAGGTACCCTAGGCACTCGCGCAGGTACCCTAGGCAAAGGCGCAGGTGCCCCAGGCACAGGTGCAGGCACCCTAGGGATAGGCGTAGGTACCCAAGGCACAGGCGCAGGTACCCTAAGTACAGGTGCAGGTACTCTAGGCACAAGCACAAGTACCCTATGCATAGTCGCAGGCATCCCAGGCACAGGCGCTGGTACCATAGGGACAGGCGGAGGTACCCTAGGTACAGGCGCAGGTACCCTAGGCACAGGCGCAGGTACCCTAGGCACATGGGCAGGTACCTTAGGCACAGGCGTAGGTACCCTATGCACAGTCGCAGGCATCCCAGGCACAGACGTAGGTACCCTAAGGACAGGCGCAGGTACCCTAGGCACAGGCGTAGGTACCCTAAGCACATGCGCAGGTACCTTAGACACAGGCGCAGGTACCCTAAGCACAGGCGCAGGTACCCTAGGCACAAGCGCAGGTACCTAAAGCACAGGCGCATGTACCCTAAGAACACGCACGTGGATCCTAGGCACAGGCGCAAGTACCCTAGGCATAGACGCAAGTACCCTAGGCGCAGGCGCAGGTACCCTAGGCACACGCGCAGGTACCCCAGGCACAAGCGCAGGTACCCTAGGCATAGGCGAGAGTACCCTAGGCAGAGGCGCAGGTACCATAGGGACGGGCGCAGGTACCCTAGGTACAAGCGCAGGTAACTTGGGCAAAGGCGCAGGTACCCCAGGCACGGGCGCAGGTACCCTAGGCACAGGCGCAGGTACCCTAGGCACAGGCGCAGGTACCCTAGGCACAGGCGCAGGTACCCTAGGCACAGGCGCACGTACCCTAAGCAAAGGCGCAGGTACCATAGGCACAGGCGCAGGTACCCTAGGACCCTAGGCACAGGCGCAGAGCACAGGCGCAGGTACCCTAGGCACAGGCGCAGGTACCCTAAGCACAGGCGCAGGTACCCTAATCACAGGCGCAGGTACCCTAGGCACAGGTTCAGGTACCCTAAGCACAGGCGCAGGAACCCTAGGCACAGGCGCAGGTATCCTATGCACAGTCGCAGGCACCCCAGGCATAGGCGCAGGTACCCTAGGTGCAAGCGCAGGTACCCTAGGCACACACGCAGGTACCCTAGGCACAGGCGCAGGTACCCTAGGCACAGGTGCAGGTACCCTAGGGACAGGCGTAGGTACCCCAGGCACATGCGCAGGTACATTTAAGCACACGCGCAGGTACCCTAGGCACAGGCGCTGGTACCCTAAGCAGAGGCGCAGGTACCCTAGGCACAGGCGCAGGTACCCTAAGCAGAGGCGCAGGTACCCTAGGCACAGGCGCAGGTACCCTAAGCAGAGGCGCAGGTACCCTATGCGCAGGCGCAGGTACCCTAGGCACAGCCAGGTACCTTAGGCACAGGCGCAAGTACCCTAGGCACAGGCGTAGGTACCCTAGGCATTGGCGCAGGTACCCTAGGCACAGGCGCAAGTACCCTAGGCACAGGCGGAGGTATCCTAGGCAAAGGCGCAGGTTTCTTAAGCACAGGCACACGTACCTTAGCTAGAGGCGCAAGTACCATAAGCACAAGCGCAGGTACCCTAGGCACAACCGCATGTACCCTAGGCACAGGCGCAGGTACCCTAGGCATAGGCGAAGGTACCTTAGGCACAGGCGCAGGTACCCTACGCACTCGCGCAGGTACCTTAGGCACAGGCGCAGGTACCCCAGGCACAGGTGCAGGTACCCTAGGGACAGGCGTAGGTACCCTAGGCCCAGGCGCAGGTACCCTAAGCACAGGCGCAGGTACTCTAGGCACAAGCGCAAGTTCCCTATGCATAGTCGCAGGCACCCCAGGCACAGGCGCTGATACCATAGGGACAGGCGCAGGTACCCTACGCACAGGCGCAGGTACCCTAGGCACAGGCGCAGGTACCAGAGGCACAGGGGCGGGTACCTTAGGCACAGGCGTAGGTACCCTAAGCATAGTCGCAGGCACCCCAGGCACAGGCGTAGGTACCCTAGGGACAGGCGCAGGTACCCTAGGCACAGGCGTAGGTACCCTAAGCACAGGCGCACGTACCCTAGACACAGGCGCAGGTACCGGAGGCACAAGCGCAAGAACCTAAAGCACAGACGCACGTACCATAAGAACAGGCACAGGGATCCTAGGCACAAACGCAGGTACCGTAGGCACAGGTGCAAGTACCCTAGGCACAGGCGCAGGTACCCTAGAGACAGGCGCAGGTACCCTGGACACAGGTGTAGGTACCCTAGGCATAGGCGCAGGTGCCGTAGGCGCAGGCGCAGGTACCCTAGGCACAAGCGCAGGTACACTAGGCACAGGCGCAAGTACCCTATGCACAGGCGCATGTACCCTAGGCAGAGGCGCAGGTACCCTAGGCACAGGCGCAGGTACCCTAGGCACAGGCGCGAGTACCCTAGGCAGAGGCGCAGGTACCATAGGGACAGGCGCAGGTACCCTAGGTACAAGCGCAGGTAACCTGGGCAAAGGCGCAGGTACCCCAGGCACGGGCGCAGGTACCCTAGGCACAAACGCAGGTACCCTAGGCACAGGCACAGGTACCGTAGGCATAGGCGCAGCTACCCTAGGCATAGGCGCAGGTACCCTAGGCACAGGTGCACGTACCATAAGCACAGGCGCACGTACCATAGGCACAGGCGCAGGTACCCTAAGCACAGGCGTAGGTACCCTAGGCACAGGTGCAGGTACCCTAGGCACAGGCGCAGGTACCCTAGGTATAGGCGCTGGTACCCTAGGCACAAGCGCAGGTACCCTAGGCATAGGCGCAGGTACCCTAGGCACAGGTGCAGGTACCCTAGGCACAGGCGCAGGTACCCTAAGCACAGGCGCAGGTACCCTAGGCACAGGTGCAGGTACCCTAAGCACAGGCGCAAGAACCCTAGGCACAGGCGCAAGTACCCTATGCACAGTCGCAGGCACCATCGGCACAGGAGCAGGTACCTTAGGCACAGGCGCGGGTACCCTAGGCACATGCGCAGGTACTCTAGGCACAGGCGCAGTTTACGTAGGCACAAGCGCAGGTACCCTAGGCATAGGCGCAGGTACCCTTGGCACAGGCGTAAGTACCATAGGCACAAGCCCAGGTACCCTAGGCATAAGAGCAGGTACCCTAGGCACAGGGGCAGGTACCCAAGGCAAAGGCGCAGGTACCCTATTCACAGTCGCAGGCACCCAGGCAGAGGCATAGGTACCCTAGGGACAGGTGCAGGTACCCTAGGCACAGGCGCAGGTATCGTAAGCACAGGCACATGTGTTAGGCACAGGCGCAAGTACCCTAAGCACAAGCGCAGGTACCCTAAGCACAAGCGCAGGTACCCTAGGTACAGGCGCAGGGACCCTTGGCACAGGCGCAGGTACCTCAGGCACAGGTACAGGTACCCTAGGCACATGCGCACGTACCCTAGGCACAGGCGCAGGAACCCTAGGCGCAGGCACAGGTACCGTAGGCACAGGCACAGGTACCGTAGGCACAGGCGCAGGTACCTAGGCACAGGCGCAGGTACCCTAGGCACAAGCGCAGGTACCCTAGGCACAGGCCCTTAGGGACAGGCGCAGGTACGCTAGGGACAGGCGCAGGTAACCTGGGCACAGGCGTAGGTACCCTAGGCACAGGCGCAGGTACCCTAGGCAGAGGCGCAGGTACCCTAGGCATAGGCGCACGTACCTAGGCACAAGCACAGGTACCCTAGGCACAGGCGTAGGTACCCTAAACATAGGCGCTGGTACCATAGGCACAGGCGCAGGTACCCTAAGCACAGGCGCAGGTACCCTAGGCACAGGCGCAGGTACCCTATGCACAGTCGCAGGCACCCCAGGCACGGGCGCTGGTACGCTAAGGACAGATGCAGGTACCCTAGGCACAGGGGCAGGTACCCTAAGCACAGGCGTAAGTACCCTAGGCACAGGCATAGGTACCCTAAGAACAGGCGCAGGTACGCTTGGCATAGGTGCAGGTACCCTAGGCACAGGCGCACGTACCTTAGGCACAGGCGCAGGTACCCTAGGCACAGGCATTGGTACCCTAGGTACAAGCGCAGGTACCCTAGGCATAGGGGCAGGTACTCTAGGCACAGGCGCAGGTATCCTAGGCACAGGTGCAGGTACCCTAGGCACAGGCGCAGGTAACCAGGGCACAGGCGCAGGTACCCTAGGCACATGCGCAGGTACCCTAGGCACAGGCGCAGGTACCCTAGACACAGGCGCAGGTACCCTAGGCATAGGCGCAGGTACTCTAGGCACAGGCGCAGGTATCCTAGGCACAGGCGCAGGTACCCTAGGCAGAGGCGCAGGTACCCTAGACATAGGCGCAGGTACCCTAGGCATAGGCGCAGGTACTCTAGGCACAGGCGCAGGTATCCTAGGCACAGGCGCAGGTACCCTAGGCAGAGGCGCAGGTACCCTAGACATAGGCGCAGGTACCCTAGGCATAGGCGCAGGTACTCTAGGCACAGGCGCAGGTATCCTAGGCACAGGCGCAGGTACCCTAGGCAGAGGCGCAGGTACCCTAGACATAGGCGCAGGTACCCTAGGCATAGGCGCAGGTACTCTAGGCACAGGCGCAGGTATCCTAGGCACAGGCGCAGGTACCCTAGGCAGAGGCGCAGGTACCCTAGACATAGGCGCAGGTACCCTAGGCATAGGCGCAGGTACTCTAGGCACAGGCGCAGGTATCCTAGGCACAGGCGCAGGTACCCTAGGCAGAGGCGCAGGTACCCTAGACATAGGCGCAGGTACCCTAGGCATAGGCGCAGGTACTCTAGGCACAGGCGCAGGTATCCTAGGCACAGGCGCAGGTACCCTAGGCAGAGGCGCAGGTACCCTAGACATAGGCGCAGGTACCCTAGGCATAGGCGCAGGTACTCTAGGCACAGGCGCAGGTATCCTAGGCACAGGCGCAGGTACCCTAGGCAGAGGCGCAGGTACCCTAGACATAGGCGCAGGTACCCTAGGCATAGGCGCAGGTACTCTAGGCACAGGCGCAGGTATCCTAGGCACAGGCGCAGGTACCCTAGGCAGAGGCGCAGGTACCCTAGACATAGGCGCAGGTACCCTAGGCATAGGCGCAGGTACTCTAGGCACAGGCGCAGGTATCCTAGGCACAGGCGCAGGTACCCTAGGCAGAGGCGCAGGTACCCTAGACATAGGCGCAGGTACCCTAGGCATAGGCGCAGGTACTCTAGGCACAGGCGCAGGTATCCTAGGCACAGGCGCAGGTACCCTAGGCAGAGGCGCAGGTACCCTAGACATAGGCGCAGGTACCCTAGGCATAGGCGCAGGTACTCTAGGCACAGGCGCAGGTATCCTAGGCACAGGCGCAGGTACCCTAGGCAGAGGCGCAGGTACCCTAGACATAGGCGCAGGTACCCTAGGCATAGGCGCAGGTACTCTAGGCACAGGCGCAGGTATCCTAGGCACAGGCGCAGGTACCCTAGGCAGAGGCGCAGGTACCCTAGACATAGGCGCAGGTACCCTAGGCATAGGCGCAGGTACTCTAGGCACAGGCGCAGGTATCCTAGGCACAGGCGCAGGTACCCTAGGCAGAGGCGCAGGTACCCTAGACATAGGCGCAGGTACCCTAGGCATAGGCGCAGGTACTCTAGGCACAGGCGCAGGTATCCTAGGCACAGGCGCAGGTACCCTAGGCAGAGGCGCAGGTACCCTAGACATAGGCGCAGGTACCCTAGGCATAGGCGCAGGTACTCTAGGCACAGGCGCAGGTATCCTAGGCACAGGCGCAGGTACCCTAGGCAGAGGCGCAGGTACCCTAGACATAGGCGCAGGTACCCTAGGCATAGGCGCAGGTACTCTAGGCACAGGCGCAGGTATCCTAGGCACAGGCGCAGGTACCCTAGGCAGAGGCGCAGGTACCCTAGACATAGGCGCAGGTACCCTAGGCATAGGCGCAGGTACTCTAGGCACAGGCGCAGGTATCCTAGGCACAGGCGCAGGTACCCTAGGCAGAGGCGCAGGTACCCTAGACATAGGCGCAGGTACCCTAGGCATAGGCGCAGGTACTCTAGGCACAGGCGCAGGTATCCTAGGCACAGGCGCAGGTACCCTAGGCAGAGGCGCAGGTACCCTAGACATAGGCGCAGGTACCCTAGGCATAGGCGCAGGTACTCTAGGCACAGGCGCAGGTATCCTAGGCACAGGCGCAGGTACCCTAGGCAGAGGCGCAGGTACCCTAGACATAGGCGCAGGTACCCTAGGCATAGGCGCAGGTACTCTAGGCACAGGCGCAGGTATCCTAGGCACAGGCGCAGGTACCCTAGGCAGAGGCGCAGGTACCCTAGACATAGGCGCAGGTACCCTAGGCATAGGCGCAGGTACTCTAGGCACAGGCGCAGGTATCCTAGGCACAGGTGCAGGTACCCTAGGCACAGGCGCAGGTAACCAGGGCACAGGCGCAGGTACCCTAGGCACATGCGCAGGTACCCTAGGCAAAGGCGCAGGTACCCTAGACACAAGCACAGGTACCCTAGGCATAGGCGCAGGTACCCTAAGGACAGGCGCATATACCCTAGGTACAGGCGAAGGTAACCTGGGCACAGGTGCAGGTACTCTGAGCACAGGCGCAAGTACCCTAGGCACAGGCGCGGGTAACCTGGGCACAGGCGCAGGTATCCCAGGCAAAAGCGCAAGTACCTAAGGCACAGGCGCAGGTACCCTAGACACAGGTGCAGGTACCCTAGGCACAGGCGCGGGTAACCTGGGCACAGGCGCAGGTATCCCAGGCAAAAGCGCAAGTACCTAAGGCACAGGCGCAGGTACCCTAGACACAGGTGCAGGTACCCTAGACATAGTCGCAGGTACCCTAGGCATAGGCGCAGGTACCCTAGGCACAGTCACAGGTACCCTAGGCATAGGCACAGGTACCCTAGGCACAGGCGCAGGTACCTAAGGCACAGGCGCAAGTACCCTAGGCATAGGCGCAGGTACTCAAGGGACAGGCGCAGGTACCCTAGGCACAGGCGCAGGTACCCTAAGTATAGGCGCTGGTACCCTAGGCACAGGAGCAAGTATCTTAAGCACATGCGTAGGTACCCTAGGCACAGGCGCAAGTACCCTAGGCAAAGGTGCAGTTACCCTAGGCATAGGCGCAGGTACCCTAGGCACAGGCACAGGTACCCTAGGCACATGGGCAGGTACCCTAAGCTCAGGCGCTGGTACCCTAGGCACAAGGGCAGGTACACTAGGCACAAGCGAAGGTACCCTAGGCACAGGCCCCTAGGGACAGGCGCAGGTACCCTAGGGACAGGTGCAGGTAACCTGGGCACAGGCGTAGGTACCCTAGGCAAAGGCGCATGTAACCTGGGCACAGGCGCAGGTACCCTAGGGACAAGCGCAGGTACCGTAGGCACAGGCGCAGGTACCCTAGGCAGAGGTGCAGGTACCCTCAACACAGGCGCAGGTACCCTAGGCACAGTCGCAGGTACCCTAGGCACAGGCACAAGTACCCTAGGCACAGGCGCAGGTACCTAAGGCACAGGCGCAACTACCTTAGGCACAGGCGCAGGTACTCTAGGGACAGGCGCAGGTACCCAAGGCACAGGCGCAGGTACCCTAAGTATAGGCGCTGGTACCCTAGGCAGAGGAGCAGGTATCTTAGGCACATGCGTAGGTACCCTAGGCACAGGTGCAGGTACCCTAGGCAAAGGCGCAGGTACGCTAGGCATAGGTGCAGGTACCCTAGGCACAGGCACAGGTACCCTAGGCACAGGCGCAGCTACCCTAAGCATAGGCGCTGGTACCCTAGGCACAGGCGCAGGTACCCTAAGCACAGGCGCAGGTACCCTAGGCACAGGTGCAGGTACTTTATGCATAGTCGCAGGCACCCAGGCACAGGCGTTGGTACGCTAAGGACACGCGCAGGTACCCTAGGCACAGGGGTAGGTACCCTAAGCACAGGCGTAAGTACCCTAGGCACAGGCGCAGGTACCCTA
>SZWC01004075.1:148615-167813 GCA_023375785.1 Penium margaritaceum
TACCCTAGGCACAGGCGCAGGTACCCTAGGCACAGGCGCAGGTACCCTAGGCACAGGCGCAGGTACCCTAGGGACAGGCGCAGGTACCCTAGGCACAGGCGCAGGTACCCTAGGCACAGGCGCAAGTACCCTAGGCACAGGCGCAGGTACCCTAGGCACAAGCACAGGTACCCTAGGCATAGGCGCAGGTACCCTAGGGACAGGAGCATGTACCCTAGGTAGAGGCGTAGGTAACCTAGGCACAGGTACAGGTACTCTGAGCACGGGCGCAAGAACCCTAGGCACAGGCGCGGGTAACCTGGGCACAGGCCCACGTATCCCAGGCACAAGCGCAGGTACCTAAGGCACAGGCGCAGGTACCCTAGGCAGAGGCGCAGGTACCCTAGACATAGTCGCAGGTACCCTAGGCATAGGCGCAGGTACCATAGGCACAGTCGCAGTTACCCTAGGCACAGGCACGGGTACCCTAGGCACAGGCGCAGGTACCTAAGGCACTGGCGCAAGTACCCTCGGCACAGGCACATGTACTCTAGGGACAGGCGCAGGTACCCTAGGCACAGGCGCAGGTACCCTAAGTATAGGCGCTAGTACCCTAAGCACAGGAGCAGGTATCGTAGGCACATGCGTAGGTACCCTAGGCACAGGCGTAGGTACCCTAGGCAAAGGCGCAGGTACCATAGGCATAGGCGCAAGTACCCTAGGCACAGGCACAGGTACCCTAGGCACAGGCGCAGGTACCCTAAGCACAGGCACTGGTACCCTAGGCACAGGCGCAGGTACCCTACGCAAAGGCGCAGGTACCCTAAGCACAGGCGTAGGTACCCTATGCACAGTCGCAGGCACCCTAGGCAGATGCGCTGGTACCCTAGGGACAGGCGTAGGTACCCTAGGCCGAGGGGCAGGTACCCTAAGCACAGGCGGAGGTACCCTAGGCATAGGCGCAGGTACCCTAAGAACACGCGCAGGTACCCTATGCACAGGCTCAGGTACCCTAGGCACAGGCGCACGTAACTTAAGCAGAGGCGCAGGTACCCTAGGCAGAGGCGCACGTACCCTAGGCACAGGCGCAGGTACCCTAGGCATAGGCGCAGGTACCCTAGGCACAGGTGCACGTACCCTAGGCACAAGCGCAGGTACCCTAGGCACAGGCGTAGGTAACCTGGGCACAGGCGCAAGTACCCTAGGCACAGACGCAGGTACTCTAGGCACAAGCGCAGGTACCCTATGCACAAGCACAGGTACCCTAGGCACAGGCGCACGTACCCTAGGGACAGGGGCATGTACCCTAGGCACAGGCGTAGGTAACCTGGACACAGGTGCAGGTACTTTGAGAACAGGCGTAGGTACCCTAGGCACAGGCGCAGGTACCATAGGCACAGGCGCAGGTAACGTGGGCACATGCGTAGGTACCCTAGGCATAGGCGCAGGTACCCCAGGCACAAGCGCAGGTACCCTAGGCACAGGCGGAGGTACCCTAGGCACAAGCGCAGGTACCATAGGCACAGGAGCAGGTACTCTAGGGAAAGGCGCAGGTATCCTGGGCATAGGCATAGGTTCCCTAGGCAGGGACGCAGGTACCCTCGGCACAGGCGCATGTACCCTAGGCACAGTTGGAGGTACCCTAGGCACAGGCCCCTAGGGACAAGCGCAGGTACCTTAGGGATAGGCGCAGGTAACTTTGGCTCAGGCGCAGGTACCCTAGGCACAGGCGCATGAAACCTAGGCACAGGGGCAGGTACCCTAGGGACAGGCGCAGGTACCCTAGGCACAGGCGCAGGTACCTTAGGCACAGGCGCAGGTACCGTAGGCACACGCGCAGGTACCCTAAGCGCAGTCGCAGCTACCCTTGGCATAGGCACGGGTACCCTAGGCATAGGCGCAGGTACCCTAGGCACAGGCAAAGGTACCCTAGGCATAGGCACAGGTAACCTGGGCACAGGCGCAGGTTGTCAGAAGATTGCAGGTGCTGCCGTAGAGTGGACGCGGTCACAGGGACGAGCGATTAAATGATGGACAGAATCACGAGCAAAAGCAAAGTGGCAACGGAAATAAGAGGAGGAAGCGGAAGCGAATAAGAATGCAAGATGATGGAGAGATACCTGGGCGCAACACTGAAGGTGCGAGTACTGAGATCTTGTTAGGAAAGAGTGGATGCAGTACTTTGTGGGAAGGACGGAAGCTTCCTTGAAGGTGTGGGCGTTACTGACGTATGAGTGACGGTTAACAGATGGGAGAGGGCGTAGTACGAGAGCACGGGCGCTGAGCTGAGATTGAGTGCAAAGGGATTGGAGGCAGCCTAGAGGGCGATCCTGAAGGAGAATCCAATGAATTGATTATAAACTAGAGTACAAGCAATACAAATAGGAAAGGTCTAACCTAGCGCGTTTTGTCGAGCGAGCATAGAGGTGGCGGCTCGGGCAAGTGAGAGAGAGAGGGAAGCGCCTCGAGACCACGATTTGGCTTTGCTAGCCGTACACATAGAGGAGTGGTGAGTGTAGGCACGATCTTCGCATGTGTGTTTCGCTTGGGCCATTGTGGTACGAGGCCGTTGGTTTTGGTCTTGGCGAGGCTCGCACATTTGTCGGTCGTGAGACCGTTCGGATGTTGATCGTGTGACTCCGGAGATGAACCTGCATTGTCACTCTTTATTTTCTCAGTGGCTGCACTCTTTGAAGCGATCTTCGAGACAATACCCGACACCCCCTTTAGATTGGGAGAGGGGTGCAAGCCTTAAAAGGTAGCCGTGCGAGTCCTGCTTCTGTAGGAGTGCAGCGCAGAGAGAGCATGGGAGGTTTTGGAGGCAGTGAACGCCTTAGTACCAGGTTGTAGAGGGAGGAGAGAAAACCTAGATGATGCAGTAGTTTTTCAGTAGAGTCAGTGAGTGCAGTGGTTGAGAAATCGTCAGCAAGGGGGAAGGTATAGGTTGTCAGTAGTGCGGAGGGAAGTTCAGTTGAGTTAAAGTGAGGTAGCGTGGGCTTGATGTAGGAAGTAGACTGGTTCCGATCACATACCCTTATAGTTATTGGACTCGGACAGTACTTGGATCTGCGCAGGTTGTGAGTGGTGACAACTCTGCGGAGGCATGCAGTCCAGATCTGTGAGGTCATGTGATGCGGTTTCATGAAGTAGTCTGCTTCCTGTATTAGGCGGTTGATGAGAAGCTTGCCGTGGGTGGGATCTGCGGTCAGTAGTGTTCCGTGACTCATGCAGTAGTCTGTGAGGAAGATGTGAAGGGGTGCAAAAGCAGTGTTAGAGAGGATGAGGCGAGGTGGTCGATCAAAGTGCTCGGTCTGTTGCCTCAGTTAGTCCCTAAGTGCAGGAACAGCCCCAGTCAATGTGTGAAGGAAGAGGACAGTGTAGTGCTGTGAGTATTGGTCGTGAATGAAGAGGAAGTGGCTGTGACGGGCAGTGGAGTACGTAGATGGAGGCTAGATGAGAGCCATGTGCAGGGAGTCAAAGCTGCAGAAAGAGGAGTGAGAGGAGAGAGGAGGAGAGGAGGACGCGGTGTACATCTCAAGACCATACTCCTCAGATCCAATCCAAGTCACAGGCTTGACTACTCCTAACATGACAATATTGTTACGAGCAAGGTTCACAACAGCAGGGATAGCAGGAGAAGATTTGGCTTCCATGTTGTTGGCAGGGGTTGAACGCCAGCTTGAACTTCCCATCCGGTTGTAGTAGCATTGACAGCGCTCCTCCGCCCAGTTGGGTTGCTCGCCATAGGACTTGCCGGGGTTCTGATCCAGCCACTCGTCGGTACCACGATGATCGCAGACATGGGGCGGGTGGTTGCGACGGCCACACTTAGTTCCTTTGAGGGGACCGTGGCAAACGGTGTAGGAGCAGGCGGGGAAGCGGTTGAACATGCGGTTGTCAGTAGTGGCGGCCATGGTTTCAAACGAGTTGGTGGCGATGGTAGTCTCGCATGCTTGCTTAGCGACATAGTCCTGTTCTGCTGCCATGAGCTTGGGACTGATGATGGCGATAGTCAGTTGATCAACAGGCAGCTGCAGAAAGATTTGACGGATGATATCATGCTGACCAGGGAGGCCGGAGATGATGCCGGTATAGACGACTGCAGGAGGAAGATCAATTTTCATTTCCTTGAGGTCACAAGCGATGGTAGTGACGGCTGCAATGTAGCTGCCCATGTTGGTGTTGGCGGCGAAGGGCACAGATTAGAGTGACATGATCTTCATTCCGCAGGCGGTGGAGGTGTTGTTGCTGAAGCAATCTTCAAGGGCTTTTCATACTTTGTGAGTCTTGCAGCTGAGAGTGCGGATGTCTTCATGCAGCTCAGGAGAGGAGGTGGTCATGATGGTCATGAGGGCAGTGCTATTGGCGATTTCCTAGGAGGCGTGGCTGATGGTGGTTGCAGATGCAACAGGAACAGAGGAGGAGGAGGCATTTGAAGGAGCGGGATGAGACGCAGATCCACCGGAGGGGTCTCCCCCAGGAGCGGTTGATGCAGTTGCAGTTGAGGAGGAGGAAGTGGCGTTAGGAGGTTCTATCCCAGTGTCAATGTTTTTTATTAGATCGCTGATGGTGACTCCCTCAACCTTCTGTGTCCTGAAGAAAAGTGACACCGAGTAGCTCCATACTTTGTAGTTGCTGGTCCCATCCGGTTTTACCGTGAGCTTGGGAAGACCAGTCAGAGTGAGGGTGGAAGCCATGATGGAGTTGATGATGAGGCAGCGAGCAGAGGTAGACAACTGGCGGTGCGGGATGTATTTCTCAAGGCAGAGTTGTAGTGATTGATGATGATGATTTTTCTGCGGCGATGAGAGTGGGCAGATGGCGTTAATCAACAAAGAGCGAAACCGGAGTGACAGTGATGATGATTACGACGGCAAGAATGCTACTGCAGAGGAAGATGGACATCGGTGCATGGACAGAACCACGTACACTGGCGGTGGAAATGATGAAGGAGTGGAAGTTGTTGCTGATACGACGAAGTGAGCGCAGGGGCAGAACCTCGTGCGCGCAATTACCAAGAGGAAGTGGAATGGTGCTGCCACGACACCTTAGTCAGAAAAAGCGCTGCCACCGCTGTTCTTCTGGCGACCACAGCTCTTTGAGGCGGAGAAATGCAATGGAAGTACGAGTGGGTGCGGCCATCGGCGGCGAGCACGAAAGGGCCAGGAGTGTTACTTGAGCTCTAATACCATGTCAGAAGAATGCAGGTGTTGCCGTAGAGTGGACACAGTCACAGGGACAAGCGTTTCAATGGTGGATAGAAGCACGAGCAGAAGCAAAGCGGTAACGGCAATAAGAGGAGGAAGCTGAAGCGAATACGGATACAAGATGATGGAGAGATGCCTGGGCGCAACACTGAAGGTGCGATCACTGAGATCTTGTTAGGAAAGAGTGGACGCAATACTTTGTGAGAAGGGCAAAAGCTTCCTTGAAGGTGCGGGCGTTCCTGACGTATGAGTGACGGTTGACAGATGGGAGAGGGCGCATTGCGAGAGCACGGGCGCTGAGTTGAGATTGAGGACAAAGGGACTGAAGGCGGCCCAGAGGGCGAGCCTGAAGGAGAATCCAATGGATTTATTATAGACTAGAGTACAAGCAATACAAATAGGAAAGGTCTAACCTAGTGCGCTTCGTCGAGCGAGCATACAAGTGGCGGCTCGGGCAAGTGAGAGAGAGCAAGAAGCAGCTCGAGACCACGATTCGGCTTTGCCAATCGTATGCATAGGGGAGTGGTGAGTGCAGGCACGATCTTCGCAGGTGCGTTTCGCTTGGGCCATTGTGGTATGAGGCCGTTGGTTTTGGTTTTGGCGAGGCTCGCACATTTGTCGGTCGTGAAACCGTTCGGATGTTGATCGTGTGACTTTGGAGATGAGCTTGCATTGTCACTTTTTATTTTCTCAGTGGCTGCATCCCTTGAAGCGATCTCCGAGATAATATCCGACACAGGTACCCTAGGCACAGGCGCAGGTACCCTAGGCACACGCGCAGGTAACCTAGGCACAGGCGCAGGAACCCTAGGCAGATTCACAAGTACCCTAGGCACAGGCGTAGGTACCCTAAGGACAGGCAAAGGTACCCTAGGCACAGGTACCTAGGCACAGGCGCAGGTACCCTAGGCACATGCGTAGGTAGCATAGGCACAGGCGCAGGTACCCTAAGCACAGGCGTAGGTACCCGATGCACAGGCGCACGTACCCTTAGCACAGGCGCAGGTACCCTAGGCACAGGCGCAGGTCACGAGGCAAAGGCGCAGGTACCCTATGCACAGGCGCAAGGACCCTAAGAACAAGCACAAGTACCCTAGGCACATGCGCAGATACCATAGGCACAGGCGCAGGGACCATAGGCAAAGGTGCAGCGCAGGTACCCTAGGCACAGGCAGAGGTACCCTAAGCATAGGCGCAGGTACCCTAGGCACAGGCGCAGGTAACCTGGACACAGGCGCAGGTACCCTAGGCACAGGCGCAGGTACCCTACCCTAGGCGCAGGTACCATACGTACAGGCGCAGGTACCCTAGGCACAGGCACAGGTACCCTAGGCTCAGGCGCAGGGACCCTAAGAACAGGCGCAGGTACCATATGCATAGGCACATGTACCATAAGGACAGGCGCAGGTACCCTAGGCACAGGCGCATGTATCCTAGGCAAAAGTGCAGGTACCCTAGGCACAAGCGCAGGTACCCTAGGCACAGGTGCAGGTTCCCTAAGCATAGGCACAGGTACCCTAGGTCCAAGCGCAGGTAACGTAGGCGCAGGCACGGGTACCCTAGGCACACTTGCAGGTATCCTAAACACAGGCGCAGGTACCCTAAGCAAAGGCGGACGTACCCTAGGCACAGGCGCAGGTACCCTAGGCACAGGCGCACGTACCCTAGGGAGAGGCGCAGGTACCCTAGGCACAGGCGCAGGTACCCTAGGGACAGGTGCAAGTACCGTAAGCACAGGAGCAGGTATCCTAGGCACAGCCGCACGTACCCTAGACACAGGCGCAGGTACCCTAGGCATAGGCGCAGGTACCCTAGGCACAGGCAGAGGTACCCTAGGCACAGGCACAGTGACCCTAGGCACAGGCGCAGGTACCATAGGCACAGGCGCGGGTACCCTAAGGAAAGGTCCATGTACCCTAGGCACAAGCGCAGGTACCTTAGGCACAAGCGCAGGTACACTAGGGATAGGCGCAGGTACCGTAGGCACAGGGGCAGTTACCCTAGGCATAGGCGCAGGTACCCTAGGGACAGGCGCAGGTACCCTAGGCACAGACGTAGGAAACCTGGGCGCAGGCATAGGTACCCTAGGCACAGGCATAGGTACCCTAGGCACATGCGCAGGTACCCTAGACATCGGCGCAAATACCTTAGACACAGGTGCAGGTACCCCAGGCACAGGTGCAGGTTCCCCAGGCACAGGCGCAGGTACCCTATGAACAGGTGCAGGTACCCTAGGCACAGGGGCAGGTACACTTAGCACAGCCGCAGGTACCCTAGGCACGCGTAGGTACCCTAAGCACAGTCGTAGGTACCCTAGGCACAGGGGCAAGTACCCTAGGTTCATGTGCAGTGCCCTAGGGACAGGCGCAGGTACCCGAGGCACAGGCGCGGGTACCCTAGGCGCAGGCACAGGTACCCTAGGCACAAGCGCAGGTACCCTAGGCATAGGCGAAAGTACCCTAGGCACAGGCGCAGGTACCCTAGGCACAGGCGCAGGTACCCTAAGCAAAGGCGCACGTACCCTAGGCACAGGCACAGGTGCCCTAGGCACAGGCACAGGTACCCTAGGGTCAGGCGCAGGTACCCTAGGCACAGTCGCAGGTACCCTAAGCACATGCGTAGGTACCCTAAGGACAGGCACAAATACCCTAAGTACAGGCGTAGGTACCCTAGGCACAGGCGCAAGCACCCTAAGCATAGGCGCAGGTACCCTAGGCACAAGCGCAGGTACCCTAGGCACAGGCGCAGGTACCCTAAGCACACGCGCAGGTACCCTTAGCACGGGCGCAGGTACCCTATGCACAGGCGCAGGTACCCTAAGCACAGGCACAGGTACCATAGGCACAGGCGCAGGTACCCTAGGGACAGGCGCAGGTACCCTAGGAACAGGCGCAGGTAACCTGGGCACAGGCGGAGGTACCCTAGGCACAGGCGCAGGTACCCTAGGCACAGGCGCAGGTACCCTAGGCACAGACACAGGTACCCTAGGCATAGGCACAGGTACTCTAGGCACAGGGGCAGTTACCCTAAGCACAAGCATAGGTACCCTAGGCACATGCGCATGTACCCTAAGCATAGACACAGGTACCCTAGGCAGAGGCACAAGTACCCTAGGCTCAGGCGTAGGTACCCTAGGGACAGGCGCAGGTACCCTAGGCACAGGCGCAGGTATTCTAGGCACAGGCGCACGTACCCTAGGCACAGGTGTAGGTACCCTAGGCACAGGCGCAGGTACCCTAGACACAGGCGCAAGTACCTTAGGCACAGGCGCAGGTACCCTAGGCACAGGCGCAGGTATTCTAGGCACAGGCGCACGTACCCTAGGCACAGGTGTAGGTACCCTAGGCACAGGCGCAGGTACCCTAGACACAGGCGCAAGTACCTTAGGCACAGGCGCAGGTACCCTATGAACAGGCGCAGGTACCCTAAGCATAGGCAGAGGTACGCTAGGCACAGGCACAGGTACCCTAGGAACAGGCGCATGTACCCTAGGCACAGGTGCAGGTACCGTAGGCACAGGCACAGGTACCTTAGGCACAGGCGCAGGTACTGTAGGCACAAGCACTGGTACCCTAGGCACAGGCGCAGGTAACCTGGGCACAGGCGCAGGTATCCTAGGCACAAGCACAGGTACCCTAGGCACAGGTACAGGTACCCTAGGCACAGGCGCAGGTAACCTGGGCACAAGCGCAGGTACCCTAGGCACAGGCGCATGTACCCTAGGCACAGGCGCAACTATCCTAGGGACAGGTGCAGATACCCTAAGCACAGGCGCAGGTATTCTTGGCACAAGCGCAGGTACCATAGGCACAGGCGTAGGTACTTTAGGCACAGGCGCACGTACCCTAGGCACAGGCGCAAGTACCCTAGGCACAGGCGCAGGTACCCTAGGCACAGGCGCACGTACCCTAGGCACAGGCGCAAGTACCCTAGGCACAGGCGCAGGTACCCTAGGCACAGGCGCAGGTACCCTTAGCTCAGGCGCAAGTACCCTAGGCACAGGCACAGGTATCCTAGGTATAGGCGCAGGTACCCTAAGCACAGGCGCAGGTATCTTAGGCACAGGTGCAGGTACCGTAGGGACAGGCGCAGGTACCCTAGGCACAGGCGCAGGTATCCTAGGCACATGCGCAGGTACCCTAGGCACAGGCGCAGGTACCCTAGGCACAGGCACATGTACCCTAAGCAAAGTTGCACGTACCATAGACACAGGCGCAGGTACCCTAGGCACACGCGCAAGTACCCTATGACAGGCGTACGTACCCTAGGCACAGGCGCAGGTACCCTAGGAACAGGCGCAGGTACCATAGGGACAGGCGCAGGTACCCTAGGCACACGCGCGGGTACCCTATGCACAGTCGCAGGCTACCTTGGCGCAGGCACAGGTACCTTAGGCACAGGCGCAGGTACCGTAGGGACAGGCGCAGGTACCCTAGGGACAGGCGCAGGTACCCTAGGCACAGGCGCAGGTATCCTAAGCAAAGGCGCACGTACCCTAGGCACAGGCGCAAGTACCGTACGAACAAGCGCAGGTACCCTAGGTACAGGCGCAGGTACCCTAGGCACAGGCGCAGGTATCCTAAGCAAAGGCGCACGTACCCTAGGCACAGGCGCAAGTACCCTAAGCACAGGCGCAGGTACCCTAGGCACAGGCGCAGGTACCCTAGGCACACGCGCAAGTACCCTATGACAGGCGTACGTACCCTAGGCACAGGCGCAGGTACCCTAGGAACAGGCGCAGGTACCATAGGGACAGGCGCAGGTACCCTAGGCACACGCGCGGGTACCCTATGCACAGTCGCAGGCTACCTTGGCGCAGGCACAGGTACCTTAGGCACAGGCGCAGGTACCCTAAGTACTGGCGCGAGTACCCTAGGCATAGGCGCAGGTACCCTAAGCACAGGCACAGGTACCCTAGGCACAAGCGCAGGTACCCTAGGCACAGGCAAAGGTATCATAGGCACAGGTTCAGGTACCCTAGGCACAGGCGCAGGTACCCTAGGACCAGGCGCAAGTACCCTAAGCACAGGCGCAGGTACCCTAGGCACAGGCGCAGGTACCATAAGGGCAGGCGCACGTACCCTAGGCACAGGCGTAGGTACCCTGGGCACAGGTGCAGGTACCGTAGGCACAGGCGCATGTATCCTATGTACAGGCGTAGGTAACCTGGGCACAGGCACAGGTACCCTAGGCACAGGCGTAGGTACCTTAGGCACAGGCGCGGGTACCCTAGGCATAGGTGCAGGTAACCTAGGCACAGGCGCAGGTACCCTAGGCACAGGCGCAGGTACCATAGGCACAGGGGCAGATACCCTAAGCACATACGCAACTACCCTAGGCACTGGTGCAGGTACCCTAAGTACAGGCGCAGGTACCCTAGGCACAGGCGCAGGTGCACTAGGCTCAGGCGCAGGTACCCTAGGGATAGGCGTAGGTACCCTAGGGACAGGCGCAGGTACCGTAGGCACAGGCGCAGGTACCCTAGGTATAGGTGCAGGTACCCTAGGCACAGGCGCAGGTACCCTAGGCACAGGCGAAGGTACCCTCGGTACAGGCGCATGTACCTTAGGCACACGCGCAGGTACCCTAAGCACCGGGCATATGCTTAGGGTACCTGCGCCTGTGCTTAGGGTACCTGCGCCTGTGCCACAAGCGCAGGTAACCTAGGCATAGGTGCAGGTACCCTAAGCATAGGCGTAGGTACCATAGGCACAGGCGCATGTACCCTATGCACAGTCGCAGGCACCCCAGGCACAGGCGCAAGTACCTTAGGCTCAGGTGTAGGTACCCTAGGGACAGGCGCAGGTACCCTAGGCAAAGGCGCAGGTACCCTAAGCACAGGCGCAGCTACCCTAGGCACAGGCACAGGTACCCTAGGGACAGGCGCAGGTACCCTAGGCAAAGGCGCAGGTACCCTAGGCACAGGCGCAGGTACCCTAGGCACAGGCCCAGGTACCCTGGGCACAGGCGCAAGTACCTTAGGCACAGGCGCAGGTACCCTAGGCGCAGGCACATGTGCCCTAAGCAAAGGCGCACGTACCCTAGGCACAGGCGCAGGTACTCTAGGCACAGGCGCAGGTACCGTAAGGACAGGCGCAGGTGCCCTAGGCACACGCGCAAGTACCCTATGCACAGTCGCAGGCTACCTTGGCACAGGCGTAGGTACCCTAGGCACGGGCGCAGGTACCCTAGGCACAGGCGCAGGTACTCTAGGCACAGGCGCAGGTACCGTAAGGACAGGCGCAGGTGCCCTAGGCACACGCGCAAGTACCCTATGCACAGTCGCAGGCTACCTTGGCACAGGCGTAGGTACCCTAGGCACGGGCGCAGGTACCCTAGGCACAGGCGCAGGTACTCTAGGCACAGGCGCAGGTACCGTAAGGACAGGCGCAGGTGCCCTAGGCACACGCGCAAGTACCCTATGCACAGTCGCAGGCTACCTTGGCACAGGCGTAGGTACCCTAGGCACGGGCGCAGGTACCCTAGGCACAGGCGCAGGTACTCTAGGCACAGGCGCAGGTACCGTAAGGACAGGCGCAGGTGCCCTAGGCACACGCGCAAGTACCCTATGCACAGTCGCAGGCTACCTTGGCACAGGCGTAGGTACCCTAGGCACGGGCGCAGGTACCCTAGGCACAGGCGCAGGTACTCTAGGCACAGGCGCAGGTACCGTAAGGACAGGCGCAGGTGCCCTAGGCACACGCGCAAGTACCCTATGCACAGTCGCAGGCTACCTTGGCACAGGCGTAGGTACCCTAGGCACGGGCGCAGGTACCCTAGGCACAGGCGCAGGTACTCTAGGCACAGGCGCAGGTACCGTAAGGACAGGCGCAGGTGCCCTAGGCACACGCGCAAGTACCCTATGCACAGTCGCAGGCTACCTTGGCACAGGCGTAGGTACCCTAGGCACGGGCGCAGGTACCCTAGGCACAGGCGCAGGTACTCTAGGCACAGGCGCAGGTACCGTAAGGACAGGCGCAGGTGCCCTAGGCACACGCGCAAGTACCCTATGCACAGTCGCAGGCTACCTTGGCACAGGCGTAGGTACCCTAGGCACGGGCGCAGGTACCCTAGGCACAGGCGCAGGTACTCTAGGCACAGGCGCAGGTACCGTAAGGACAGGCGCAGGTGCCCTAGGCACACGCGCAAGTACCCTATGCACAGTCGCAGGCTACCTTGGCACAGGCGTAGGTACCCTAGGCACGGGCGCAGGTACCCTAGGCACAGGCGCAGGTACTCTAGGCACAGGCGCAGGTACCGTAAGGACAGGCGCAGGTGCCCTAGGCACACGCGCAAGTACCCTATGCACAGTCGCAGGCTACCTTGGCACAGGCGTAGGTACCCTAGGCACGGGCGCAGGTACCCTAGGCACAGGCGCAGGTACTCTAGGCACAGGCGCAGGTACCGTAAGGACAGGCGCAGGTGCCCTAGGCACACGCGCAAGTACCCTATGCACAGTCGCAGGCTACCTTGGCACAGGCGTAGGTACCCTAGGCACGGGCGCAGGTACCCTAGGCACAGGCGCAGGTACTCTAGGCACAGGCGCAGGTACCGTAAGGACAGGCGCAGGTGCCCTAGGCACACGCGCAAGTACCCTATGCACAGTCGCAGGCTACCTTGGCACAGGCGTAGGTACCCTAGGCACGGGCGCAGGTACCCTAGGCACAGGCGCAGGTACTCTAGGCACAGGCGCAGGTACCGTAAGGACAGGCGCAGGTGCCCTAGGCACACGCGCAAGTACCCTATGCACAGTCGCAGGCTACCTTGGCACAGGCGTAGGTACCCTAGGCACGGGCGCAGGTACCCTAGGCACAGGCGCAGGTACTCTAGGCACAGGCGCAGGTACCGTAAGGACAGGCGCAGGTGCCCTAGGCACACGCGCAAGTACCCTATGCACAGTCGCAGGCTACCTTGGCACAGGCGTAGGTACCCTAGGCACGGGCGCAGGTACCCTAGGCACAGGCGCAGGTACTCTAGGCACAGGCGCAGGTACCGTAAGGACAGGCGCAGGTGCCCTAGGCACACGCGCAAGTACCCTATGCACAGTCGCAGGCTACCTTGGCACAGGCGTAGGTACCCTAGGCACGGGCGCAGGTACCCTAGGCACAGGCGCAGGTACTCTAGGCACAGGCGCAGGTACCGTAAGGACAGGCGCAGGTGCCCTAGGCACACGCGCAAGTACCCTATGCACAGTCGCAGGCTACCTTGGCACAGGCGTAGGTACCCTAGGCACGGGCGCAGGTACCCTAGGCACAGGCGCAGGTACTCTAGGCACAGGCGCAGGTACCGTAAGGACAGGCGCAGGTGCCCTAGGCACACGCGCAAGTACCCTATGCACAGTCGCAGGCTACCTTGGCACAGGCGTAGGTACCCTAGGCACGGGCGCAGGTACCCTAGGCACAGGCGCAGGTACTCTAGGCACAGGCGCAGGTACCGTAAGGACAGGCGCAGGTGCCCTAGGCACACGCGCAAGTACCCTATGCACAGTCGCAGGCTACCTTGGCACAGGCGTAGGTACCCTAGGCACGGGCGCAGGTACCCTAGGCACAGGCGCACGTACCCTAGGCATAGGCGCAGGTACCCTAGGCATAGGCGCACGTACTCTAGGCACAGGCGCAGGTACCCTAAGCACAAGCGCAGGTACCCTAGGCACATGCGCAGGAACCCTATGCACAGGCGCAGGCACCCCAAGCACAGGCGCAAGTACCCTAGGCACGGGCGTAGGTACCCTAAGAACAGGCGCAATTACCCTAGGTACAGGCGCAGGTACCCTAAGCACAGGCGCAGGTATCCTAGGCACAGGCGCAGGTACCCTAGGGACAGGCGCAGGTACCCTAGGCACAGGCGCAGGTATCCTAGGCACAGGCGCAGGTACCCTAGGCACAGGCGCAGGTACCCTAGGCACATGCGCAAGTACCCTAGGGACAGGCATAGGTACCCTAGGCACAGGCGCAGGTACCCTAGGCACAGGCGCAGGTACCGTAAGGATAGGCGCAGGTGCCCTAGGCACACGCGCAAGTACCCTATGCACAGTCGCAGGCTACCTTGGCACAGGCGTAGGTACCCTAGGCACAGGTGCAGGTACCCTAAGTACAGGCGCGGGTATCCTAGGCATATGTTCAGGTACCCTAGGCATGTCGCATGTACCCTAGGCACAGGCGCAGGCACCCCAGGCACAGGCGCAGGTACCCTAGGCACAGGCGCAGGTACCCTAAGGGCAGGCGCACGTACCCTAGGCACAGGCGCAGGTACCCTGGACACGGGCGCAGGTACCGTAGGCAGAGGCAAAGGTATCCTAGGCACGGGGGCAGGTAACCTGGGCACAGGCGCAGGTACCCTAGGCACAGGCGCAGGTACTCTAGGCACAGGCGCAGGTACCCTAGGCACAGGCGCAGGTACTCTAGGCACAGGCGCAGGTACCCTAGGCACAGGCGCAGGTACTCTAGGCACAGGCGCAGGTACCCTAGGCACAGGCGCAGGTACTCTAGGCACAGGCGCAGGTACCCTAGGCACAGGCGCAGGTACTCTAGGCACAGGCGCAGGTACCCTAGGCACAGGCGCAGGTACTCTAGGCACAGGCGCAGGTACCCTAGGCACAGGCGCAGGTACTCTAGGCACAGGCGCAGGTACCCTAGGCACAGGCGCAGGTACTCTAGGCACAGGCGCAGGTACCCTAGGCACAGGCGCAGGTACTCTAGGCACAGGCGCAGGTACCCTAGGCACAGGCGCAGGTACTCTAGGCACAGGCGCAGGTACCCTAGGCACAGGCGCAGGTACTCTAGGCACAGGCGCAGGTACCCTAGGCACAGGCGCAGGTACTCTAGGCACAGGCGCAGGTACCCTAGGCACAGGCGCAGGTACTCTAGGCACAGGCGCAGGTACCCTAGGCACAGGCGCAGGTACTCTAGGCACAGGCGCAGGTACCCTAGGCACAGGCGCAGGTACTCTAGGCACAGGCGCAGGTACCCTAGGCACAGGCGCAGGTACTCTAGGCACAGGCGCAGGTACCCTAGGCACAGGCGCAGGTACTCTAGGCACAGGCGCAGGTACCCTAGGCACAGGCGCAGGTACTCTAGGCACAGGCGCAGGTACCCTAGGCACAGGCGCAGGTACTCTAGGCACAGGCGCAGGTACCCTAGGCACAGGCGCAGGTACTCTAGGCACAGGCGCAGGTACCCTAGGCACAGGCGCAGGTACTCTAGGCACAGGCGCAGGTACCCTAGGCACAGGCGCAGGTACTCTAGGCACAGGCGCAGGTACCCTAGGCACAGGCGCAGGTACTCTAGGCACAGGCGCAGGTACCCTAGGCACAGGCGCAGGTACTCTAGGCACAGGCGCAGGTACCCTAGGCACAGGCGCAGGTACTCTAGGCACAGGCGCAGGTACCCTAGGCACAGGCGCAGGTACTCTAGGCACAGGCGCAGGTACCCTAGGCACAGGCGCAGGTACTCTAGGCACAGGCGCAGGTACCCTAGGCACAGGCGCAGGTACTCTAGGCACAGGCGCAGGTACCCTAGGCACAGGCGCAGGTACCCTAGGCACAGGCGCAGGTAACTTGGGCACAGGCGCAAGTACTGTAGGCACAGGCGCAGGTACCATAGGCACAGGCGTAGGTAACCTGGGCACAGGCGCAAGTACCCTAGGCATAGGCGGGACCCTAGGCACAGGCGCAGGTACCCTAGGCATAGGCACAGGTACCCTAGGCACAGGCGCAAGTACCCTAGGCACGGACGCATTTACCATAGGCATAGGGGCAGGAACCCTAAGCACAAGCGCAGGTACCCTAGGCACTAGTGCAGGTACCCTAAGCACAGGCGCAGGTACCAGAAGCACAGGCGCAGGTATCCTAGGCTCAGGCGTAGGTACCCTAAGGACAGGGGTAGGTACCCTAGGCACAGGCGCAGGTACCCTAGGCATAGGCGCAGGTACCCTAGGCACAGGCGCACGTACCCTAGGCACAGGCACAGGTACCCTGGGCACAGGCGCAGGTACCCTAGAAATAAGCGCAGGTACCATAGGCACAGGCGCAAGTACCCTAAGCACAGGCGCAGGTACCCTAGGCACAGGCGCAGGTACCCTAGGCACAGGGGCACGTACCATAAGCACAGGGGCAGGTACCCTAAGCACAGGCGCAGGTACCCTAGGCACTGGTGCAGGTACCCTAAGCACAGGTGCAGGTACCCTAGGCACAGGCGCAGGTACCCTAGGCTTAAGCGCAGGTACCCTAGGGACAGGCGCAGGTACCCTAGGCACAGGAGCAGGTACCCTAGGCATAGGCGCAGGTACCCTAGGCACAGGCGCAGGTACCCTAGGCACAGGCGTAGGTACCCTAGGCAAAGGCGCAGGTACCCTCTTCATAGGCGGAGGTACCTTAGGCACAGGCGTAGGTACCCTAAGCACTGGGCATGTGCTAAGGGTACCTACGCCTGTGCCGAGGGTACCTCCGCTTGTGCCACAGGCGCAGGTAACCTGGGCACAGACACAGGTACCCTAAGCACAGGCACAGGTTCCCTAGGCACAGGCGCAGGTACCCTATGCATAGTCCCAGGCACCCCAAGCACAGGCGCAAGTACCCTAGGCACAGGCGCAGGTACCCTAAGGACAGGCGCACGTACACTAGGTACAGGCGCAGGTACCCTAAGCACAGGCGCACGTACCCTAGGCACAGGCGCATGTACCCTAGGGACAGGCGCAGGTACCCTAGGCACAGGCGCAGGTACTCTAAGCACAGGCGTAGGTACCCTAGGCACAGGCGCAGGTACCCTAGGCACAGGCACAGGTACCCTAGGCACAGGCGCAGGTACCCTAGGCACACGCGCAGGTACCCTAGGCGCAGGCACATGTGCCCTAAGCAAAGGCGCACGTACCCTAGGCACAGGCGTAGGTACCCTAGGCTTAGGCGCAGGTACCCTAGGCACAGGCGTAGGTACCCTAAGCACAGGCGCAGGTACCCTAGGCACAGGCGCAGATACCCTAGGCACAGGCGCAAGTACCCTAGGCAGAGGCGCAGGTACCCTAGGCACAGGCACAGGTACTCTGGGCACAGGCGCAGGTACCCTAGGCACAGGCGCACGTACCCTAGGCACAGGCGCACGTACCCTAGGCACAGGCGCACGTACCCTAGGCACAGGCGCACGTACCCTAGGCACAGGCGCACGTACCCTAGGCACAGGCGCACGTACCCTAGGCACAGGCGCACGTACCCTAGGCACAGGCGCACGTACCCTAGGCACAGGCGCACGTACCCTAGGCACAGGCGCACGTACCCTAGGCACAGGCGCACGTACCCTAGGCACAGGCGCACGTACCCTAGGCACAGGCGCACGTACCCTAGGCACAGGCGCACGTACCCTAGGCACAGGCGCACGTACCCTAGGCACAGGCGCACGTACCCTAGGCACAGGCGCACGTACCCTAGGCACAGGCGCACGTACCCTAGGCACAGGCGCACGTACCCTAGGCACAGGCGCACGTACCCTAGGCACAGGCGCACGTACCCTAGGCACAGGCGCACGTACCCTAGGCACAGGCGCACGTACCCTAGGCACAGGCGCACGTACCCTAGGCACAGGCGCACGTACCCTAGGCACAGGCGCACGTACCCTAGGCACAGGCGCACGTACCCTAGGCACAGGCGCACGTACCCTAGGCACAGGCGCACGTACCCTAGGCACAGGCGCACGTACCCTAGGCACAGGCGCACGTACCCTAGGCACAGGCGCACGTACCCTAGGCACAGGCGCACGTACCCTAGGCACAGGCGCACGTACCCTAGGCACAGGCGCACGTACCCTAGGCACAGGCGCACGTACCCTAGGCACAGGCGCACGTACCCTAGGCACAGGCGCACGTACCCTAGGCACAGGCGCACGTACCCTAGGCACAGGCGCACGTACCCTAGGCACAGGCGCACGTACCCTAGGCACAGGCGCACGTACCCTAGGCACAGGCGCACGTACCCTAGGCACAGGCGCACGTACCCTAGGCACAGGCGCACGTACCCTAGGCACAGGCACAGGTACCCTGGGCACAGGCGCAGGTACCCTAGAAATAAGCGCAGGTACCATAGGCACAGGCGCAAGTACCCTAAGCACAGGCGCAGGAACCCTAGGCAAAGGCTTAGGTACCCTAGGGATAGGCGCAGGTACCCTAAGCACAGGCGCAGGTACCCTAGGCACAGGCGCAGGTACCCTAGGCACAGGCGCAGGTACCCTCGGCACAGGCGTAGGTACCCTTGGCACAGGCAAAGGTACCCTAGGCACAGGCGCAGGTACCCTAAGCACGGGGCATGTGCTTAGGGTACCTGCGCCTGTGCCTAGGGTACCTGCGCTTGTGCCAAAGGCGCAGGTAACCTAGGCACAGGTGCAGGTACCTTAAGCACCGGCGCAGGTACCCTAGGCACAGGCGCAGGTACCATTTGCACAATCGCAGGCACCCACGACACAGGCGCAAGTACCCTAGGCACAGGCGCAGGTACCCTAAGCACAGGCACAGGTACACTAGGTACAGGCACAGGTACCCTAAGCACATGCGCAGGTACCCTAGGCACAAGCGCAGGTACCTTAGGGACAAGCGCAGGTACCCTAGGCACATGCGCAGGTATCCTAGGCGCAGGCGCATGTGCCCTAAGCAAAGGCGCACGTACCGTACGCACAGGCGTAGGTACCCTAGGCACAAGCACAGGCACCCTAGGGACAGGCGCTGGTACCCTAGGCACGGGCGCAGGTACCCTATGCACAGTCGCACACACCCTTGGCATAGGCGCATGTACCCTAGACACAGGCGCAGGTACCCTAAGTACAGGCGCGGGTACCCTAGGCACAGGCGCAGGTACCCAAAGCACAGGCGCAGGCACCCTAGGCACAGGCGCAGGTACCCTAGGCACAGGCGCAGGTACCCTAGGCACAGGCGTAGGTACCCTAGGCACAGGCGCAGGTACCCTAGGCACAGGCGCAGGTACCCTCGGCACAGGCGCAGGTACCCTAGGCACAGGCACAGGTACCCTAGGCACA
>SZWC01004076.1:976-37669 GCA_023375785.1 Penium margaritaceum
CTATATCTATATCTATATCTATATCTATATCTATATCTATATCTATATCTATATCTATATCTATATCTATATCTATATCTATATCTATATCTATATCTATATCCATATCTATATTTATATCTATATCTATATCTACATGTTTATGGATGTATATGCATTTCAATTCTATATCTATATCGATATCTAATTTGATGTCTATATCTATATTGACATGTATGTTTTTATCAATATCTACATGTAAGTCTCTATTTATAACTATATCTATAACCATATCTAGATTATTTATAAGTTATATCTATATTGATGTCTATACTCGTATACATGTTTTGTATCTATGTTATATCTACATGAATGTTCATATGTATGAGTGTTGAAAAACATCTCTCTACATATTTCAATAAATATACATGTTCTTGTGTAAAATATATATTCATATGTACATGACTATGAAAATTCAATGACGAAATATAATATTTATCCATTATGTTTTGTGTTTTTATGAATTTGATTACTTTTTTGTAAAAAAATCATTGTGTTGTTTATAAAATAGAGCATAAAACATGAAAGAATTTACGCAAAGAATGTAGAAGGAAGATGAAAAGCAGCTTCTCAGTTTGGAATTTACGTGTTTCTCTGATTGAATCATGTTTTTTGTTTTTTTCTGTTCGTACAGCCTCATGTTATCGTTGTGGACCCCACGTCAGTGTCAAACAGAATCATGTACGTGGAGTTTGGTACAATCATATTCAGAATGTAGAGTGGATACACCTGTTAAAATGTTGTCGCGGTTGTACTACCCACTTGTTTAGTCTTGACTTTGTGTTTTCTGGGTGTTTGCTGGATGCATCATGTCCATTTTCTTGCTGGGCTTTCGGCCGTCACATGTTCGCACTTCTCCTCTGCAAGAACCCAAAGGGGGTACTCAAGAAGTGGGTTGATGCTACTTAGGTTTAAGTTCCCCCATCGAAGGACAAACACTTCACACCCCCCGTGTAATCTTTTCTGCCATTAGCTACCCCCATCGAGGACTTCGCTGCCTCACTTGTCAGCTGCCTCCGTTTGTCATTCTAGTCATGTAGTGTTCATTCACTGAAAGGAGGGGTGCCGGTCTAGGGTCCACTTACTATCCCAGCCTGCATGGTTTTCCGGACCTGGGTGAGGACGTGCATATGGAGTATGCTGCATGTTCGATGCACAATGGGCCAAATAACCCTTCTACCCAGTCTGAGAGGGGGTCATAAACGCCCTACCCAGCAAACAAAAACTATTTATGCCCTATCCAGCGTCTTAAAAAATAAGACTCCCCTGCCCGCTCGCTTCACCATGCTCGATCAGCGGCATGCGCCGCTGATCGAGCGAAGCGAGGTGGGGCATGTCCACCCCCCTCGCGATTCTCGCTCTCACGCGAGAATCCCGATCGACCGCTGACCTTTTTCTTTGTTTTTCTTTTCGACATGCAACCCTCTGGTTCGATGTAGGGTTTTATGTTTTGCGCGGGCGGAGCCCGCGCAAAACATATAAAACCCTAAATCAAACCCGAGGATTGCGTGTCGGAAACAAAAACAAACAAACAGGTCATCGCTCGATCGCGATCGAGCGAAACGTCCGTTTTCGAAATCCAACGGCAACTCTCCTTTTTTTCCCTCGTGCAAACCCTTCCAGTTTTAGCATTCAAACTGTAATCAAACCACACACATAATTACATAAGGGGTTTAGGGTCTTATTTTTGTGTGGACACCTGCTGGGCCACGCTATCGCGGGGCCCAGCAGGTTCCCTTTCAACGCATGGGGAGTCTCGGATCCCCCATGCAAACCACAGGCCACCCCCCCCCACTAACATTCACAAACCCCTCGAATGAGGGGTTTGTGAATGTTCGAAGCGAGTGACGACGTCAGCATGTCGACGGCATCACTCGTAGCGTGATGACCGGGTGCTGCGTCGGCATGCTATGTTTTCTCGATGTTCGTGGGCAATTTGTCAATATTCCCTGGACAGTGGATTGGGGAGTCTTATTCTTCCGAACGCCAGGTAGAGTAGTTTTATTCTTCCGAACGCGTGGCAGGGCATACACACAATCAAATTTTGTGGTTAATCCCTACATGTACCCATGCACAATTTCGTTTTCATTATGCGGGATTGCGGAAGTTGGACCGCAAAATGCCGGCGGACCCGTCGCAGATGACCAGGTCAACCACGAAACTTTCCCGTTTTGAATGATCCTCTCGATTATGGCATAGCGCCATTTTAGTAAAAAGAAAACCACATCCACTATTTGAACGCCCTTTCATGGGCGGGGGACTTGAGCGACTGGTCTGAACACTCGGAGGAGGAACGGAATCTGGAGCAAGGTTTCGTTGCGTCCATCAGCCCACAGTTACCAGAGTCTGATACTATGAACTACCGTCGTGGAAAGGTCGTTCGCGTGAGACGTTCTCACTACACGGAACTTGAAGGTAATTGTGAAGGACTCGGATGACGCCATGGATGCCCCTCGCAACGGTTTAGAGGCCTTGGTGTTGACAATTATGTGGGTGATGTGACTTTCCGTATTTGCATGGTTTTGGCGGGGACCGTTATACCCTTGGTATTTTCCACTTGTCTGTATTTCCCACAAAATTGCATTGTCTCCATCATAGGAGGGTGGCGATGACGATTCACCCTCAAAGAAGAAGGCCGGCGTGCCGGGGTCATCGAATGGCATGGACTTCACAAGCCTAAAGGAGTGCCAGTGTGACATTAAAGAATACGTTGTGGAGGAGCGGTTTTCCATCAAATGGGAGTGTAGCAAACCCGGCCAATTTGTCGTGCGCACTCGCAACCATCGCACACATGGCCCCACGTGGATCATCCATGCTCATTCCAGTGTGAAGAACAACGTCAAAGTTTCCTCCTACGAAGAGGGTCATCGCTGCTTGCTCAGACAAACAAAGGGCAGTCATGCTCGTGGTTCCAAGTGGGCCTTGTACCACATTCGCAACACCATGTAACTGGACCCGGCAAGATATGTAAAAGGCCTTGTGCGAGGTGGTGGAGGCGATCACCTATGAGAAGGTGCCATACCAAACCATGTGGAAGGCACGTGACAAGGTCCATGAGGAGATCATCAGCTTCAAGACCCTGTCATGGGACTTGTTCCTCAACTACTACACTACGGTAAGCATAGTTTATCATGTGGTGGTTTAGTATGCATTATGTAAGCCCATGGCTATGTTGCTCTCATAGTCCTCCTGCCTTCCATGTTTCTGCGGTTGATGAAAGTGGATCCCAACACCATTATTGTGTCCTTCCAAGACAAGACAAAGTCGAGGTTCCATCGGATAATCGTGGCCGAAGGGTTGTGTCGATTGGGTTGGGCTCATGTGCACCGAATCATCACCCTTGATGGCTTGCACGTAAAGGAAGGCCACGATTAGGTACATTTGACTGTGCAGTACGTCGACGCCGAAAATAGCTCCATGCCGATGGCATGTGCCATCTCCAATGGAGATGATTAAGTCAATTGGAGCTGGTTCATGGAGGAGGTTGTAAACACGCAATGAACAGTGCTCAAAGGTGGGATAACCATCATCAGTGACCGTGACGCGGGGCTCACTTCCGCCGTTCGCACAAAGCTCCCTCGTGTCAACTACAACTACTGCATGTATCATGTGAAGGAGAACATGGAGTTGTCACATGGGAAGCACATGTCCTGTTGGCGAGATGTTCTAGATATTGATGCACGTGTACACCCATGAAAATCTGAACCAAATCCCTATCGAGCCCTGGGCTATGAATTTCGGGGCATGCACGTATCTATTTGGCAGCAATGGTGATGGTGGCATCCCACTTGCAGTGTGGTCAAGGTGGTATGGTCCATGGGGCTGTGGCAGTCACACGACCATAAATACTGTTGAATCACTAAACACCACTACTGTGGAGGCATGCAAGTTGTTTCCTCTCCACTGTTTTCCTAGCATCTATCCCTGCATGTAGAAAATGTTTGCAACGCGTAAAAGGCTAGCATTTGACGCAAAGGGAGAGTGGACAAATGCGCCCGACAAAGGGCTGCAAATTAACAAGCAACGGATACATGACTACAACATTGTGCATACCAAGAACCTTCAAGGCACATTTATTAGCGCCAACGGTGAGGCATGGTACGTTGACTGCCATATGTGAAAACGCTTGTGCGACAAGTTCCGAGAGTTCAACATCCTGTTCGTATACACATACGCCATCCTTGTTGATAATGGCATCGACCCCAACGAGAACATGGACATGGCCTTCAATAAAGTTACATGGAAGCGCACATACGGGAACCCAATGCTCGGAGTGACCCTGAAGGCATTGAAGCCACTTCATAGGGATCGGGAGCAAACTGGCCTAGACTGTGGTTATGGACGCATGCCAAGTAAACACATGTGGCGTGAGGTGATTTGGCGCGTAAATCACATCCGCGGCCAGTGCAGGTTGAAAGGCCACCATAAGCGGCGTTGCATGAACCTGTCAACAGCAAGCACACACGAGCTAGTGCAAGTGCGAAAAGCACTGCAGGAGCCGACACGAGAGGTTACCACGTCATTGATAGGCACAGGAGATTGAAAATCGCAAGCATGGCCAACAATAGGGTTATGAGCACAGGCTTGGCAGCTAGCACAAGCGTGAAAGCGGGCACAAGCATGGCGGAAGGCAAAAGCGTAGTATCCGACACAAGTGCAACAGGCACATGCGTGATGCCATTATATTCATAAACCCATTTTTCAGGAGTAAAGTCACTATCGATGGCAATTGTGCATGAATGATATGTGTACTATGCCATACGGGACTACTAACAAAGTCGTTCGAGCATGTATCGTGCACCACACTCCTTGTTCTATTTTGAAAAAAATGCAAGGATACACAATGGTGTTGTGATCCCCCAGTGGAGTCATTGATTCCTAGCACGCCGTATTCATTTGCTCGAGAGGTAGAACGTCCACAGTCGATGATATCCAAGTGGTCATGTTAACCATAGATGGAGCCTGATGGTGTCCATTTGCAAATCAGTTAACCTTACATTTTACACCTGATTTGAAGTAGTCTTAGGCAAGAGCAATGGTACAAGGTCAACTTTATTTCTAACATTCCCATCCCAACAGTTGTGTATTTACTTCCAACCTTGTCAGCCACATCCAAATCGTTAGAGACTTACTATTTCTTGGATAAAACACCAAAGGAGTATCAGTGAAATGTGGGATTCATTTCAAGGTTGATTGTCACTCTCTATGAGTACTACTTCTGGCAAACATGTGATCTTGAGCCCCTCCATTATGGTGGTGAGTTATTGGAGTACAAGAAACTTTGGATTATCTAGTCTGGATAGATTATGGTACACGCCATGATCAATGTAGGCCTGTTGGCTAGTTCCTCCCCCCATTGTGCAAGGTTTCATCCCCATGGGCAACGATGCGGGTGAGATTGTAGCTGAGCCCGAGGGGTTTGCCACCAGAATGGCCACTGAAGTCACCTGTGTTGTATCATGCATCACGAATCCTGCCATTGCAACTAGTTTGATCACTAGGAGAGGCTTGTGAATTGCACGTGTTTGTCCCTCTAAGAGTAAAATACCTGCCTGGTTGTTGTTATTTGTCACTGAGCGTACGCGGTTGTTTTACCATCATCGTTACAAGGTTTGCTATGTACTGGACCCATGTAAGAGTTTCTCTTAGGAAGAACGTCGTCTAATTATCCTTTAGCATTGCTGTGCTCTAATACCAAGTTTTAAATCAACCAAAGAATTTGCTTCATAGGTAAAATTTGCGGAGTAAAAGACAACTTGGAAAGACTGTGCTTGGGTATTCTGTGGCAAGCAAGACGTATTCTTAGACAACAAAAGCAAAAAATGTCAAGTGCTCACATACAAGGGCAAGAAAAGGCTTAAATACTTTTTTTGGCATTGGGTGCTTGATTCAAGCAACAAAGATGACGCTGCATTGTGGTAGTCCTCCATGAGAAACGTACTCAACAAATAGGGGGAATTTTGGGATCATTGAGACACCTCTTTACAAAATTCTTAGCACCCTCAAAAATTCCATCAAGAGCTTCTCAATACCAGTACGCACTGGCATGATTGATATTTTTTAATGAATCTGTTTATGCTTCTAGGAAGTGCTCAAACCTGTCTAGAAGCTCTAGAACAAACCACCAAAGTTCAATGTTGTTGGAAAAGATGTGTACTATCAGTGTGCGTCAAATTCCAGGGATTGTTTTGTGATGTTCACAGATTATTTGAACAGGTGTATGCCATGGATGCGATGATTGATCTCAGTTCTTATTTTTTAAGGTAACATCGACATTGGGGCCCGGGTTCTTACCTTGTCCTGATGCGAGGACCCGTATTGCCGGATCCATCAGCGCCGGAGCCTGTGTTCGGGCGGCGGTCAATAAAATGGCCCCTTTAGCTACCGGCGCGACTCGAGATAGCCGGGCTGCTACCGGGCTGGCTATATCGGATAACTGATTGGATGCTTAACGCGTCAAAAAATACATCCGATGCTTTCTTGACATCCTAAACCATGTGCTACGGATGGAAAGCACGATTGGAACCTGTTTGTTGACACAATTGTTTTCAATTTCAATTGGGTTTGTTACATTTTTCTCTACCCACCGACTTTCATGGCCGAATCCAGGCCTGTGATGACAACGAATAGAGCTCGATACTGACAGTAGATGGACGGCGGGCCCCGAGGTTGTCGACATTTGCCAACTGGGCCCTCTGGTTGGTCAAATCGGCCGGCTAGGCCGAAGGGTTGGTCAGATGTTGAAACAGGTCCCTCCATCTAACCGCGTAAGTAACCAGGGCTCCGAGGTCAAAGTGCCCTTTTTGAAAGGGCCAAATAGCTTGGATACCCGCATCGTGCTCACTATTGAGCTGGCATACCCGCGAGTCCAACACTTGGCATAGGATACGCATCGCTTTAAAAAAAGGAGCGAGGTATCCGACCCTCGCTTGCTATGCACGACGAGTGACATGCTTCCCTGACTGAGCATGGTGACGAGGGTCATGTGACCCTCGTTCGATCGTTACCGTCACTCCCTTGCAAGATCGCCATGGAGCGATGACCCTTTTGTTTGTTTTTTTTTTAATTTATGCGCAAACCCCCTGCTACGATGTAAGGTGTTATGATTGAGGTTCTTGTATGTTTTTCACAGGCTCTACCTGTGAAAAACATACAAAATCCTAAATTGTAGCAGGGGGTTTGCGCATCAAAAACAAGAAGACATAATTGCCATTGCTCCATTGTGATGAGGCGAAAACGCCCGTTTTAAAAACTGGACCCTTTTCTCATGGCACACAAACCACCCCTGGTTTGCAGAAAGAATACTTTCAAAACCAACCCCTCTTTACATTCAGGGTTGGGGGTTTTGTTTTTTGTATGGGCATCTGCTAGGTCGCCGCATAGCGGGGCCCAGCAGACCCCCTTTCAAGGGATGGGGTTTCTTGGACCCCCCAAGTAAACCACACAAAAACCCCTCCCTTGAACAAGCACAAACACCTCAAAGCAGGGCTTTGTCATTGTTCGAGGAGCATGATGATGTCATCATTCCGACGCTGCATTTCATGCAGCGATGACAAACATTTCTTGTGGATACGTCGTTTCTTTTAACAACCTGCGGATGTGGCTACTTCAATTTGGTCCGTACTCGATATGTCGTTCCTAGTTTAGTAGTTGCGGGCACGCCACCTTAAAAATTGGACATGGTGGGTATCTAGTCGCTCAGACCTTTTTTTAAACAAAGGCACATGTGAACTACAAGGACAAGTTACGCGCAAGCGTTGCAGTTGGTAAAACAACATGTATTTATTTCCTTGTATGTCACATGTCCTTTGCTATGTCCCAGGCGTACACAAGTTCGTGCAATCAGCCTACAGTCACATATGTCATTTCAGCTACCCACCTAGTCTAAAACGTTGATAGTCATTCATTTTCCACTGATAGAAACTCAAAACGTTACTGATAAAAATTCAGAGGAATAGTCAAAAGGTTTCATGTCATTTTTTGGATGAAATGCCACGTGTTGCCATTGATTTTCTTTACAGTTGAGGTCGCTAACCATTTTCATACGTCACGTGTGGAGTTTGGTCATTATTTGTATGAGACTTTCAGCTATATTCTGTTTCTTCACATGTGTGGGTGCAAAAATGTTGAAGTCAATGAGAGAGAATAAAGAGCTAGCCTTTCAAAGTTGGCATCCAATGGAAGGCAATGGCTCTATTAGATTTGTCGATTAAGCAAGCCCATAAAAATATAGTTTTCCATTTAGAAACAACTTTATCTCATTGCTCAACTCTACATCCCCCAATGTAACATGGACGTATTGACCATGTGCATGGCCCAGATACTAAACCTAGGATACCTTGGTACAAGACGCCTTGGTCCATCCGTATAGGATGATGTCATGGTTGGCATTGGAGTACAACCATGCAATCATGAATCATTTTCATGCCGCATCCTTAGTGTCTTTCATGGCAATTGGTAGGTATCTCCTTCCCTTGCATCGTCTCCCACCAACATGGCAAAGTCCTCTTCAATTGCTCGTCTCAATGTATTGATGTCCCAAATGTCAGCTAGTTGTGCCTTTGGAGTGTAAACCACTAGAATCTACATAGGATGCATGTAGAGGTAGTTGGTTGGCTACCAATCACAGAACATGGAGTTGTAAAATGGGTGCAAAAGATCAAGTACTAGTAGCATGTACACCATCCCCTTTTTGTAATCATTTATTTCACGCTTCTCCTCATAGTATAGGTAGACAATGTCCCCCACCCTCTACATGGTAGTTTTTTTCGGTAGCCCACTGATTTGTGTAAATCTTAGATACCAACCCATGTCTTGGATCACACATGCATTGAAGCCAGTAGATCACCACTATTTCCTCTCAATAATGGGTTACATGGGATTGAAATTTTCCAGAAGGGGATGTGGTGACAAATACCATGAAATCTTGTTGTCTAGACAGATGATGGGCAAGTCACACTTCCCCTTTGGTGCATGCGTGTTGCAGGCCATGGGAACAAATTGGATCATTAGTTTAATCATGGTTAGTGTCTTGTATAAAATTTGGAGCAATCTTCCATTGGTTAGCCACTGCTACTTTGGGGAGGTGGACTGTTCACCTTTACCTCATGATCCTTCGACACGTTATGTGCAACACTACTGAAAGCAAGCCAAGTCCACCCAATCTAATGCTGAATTAACTTGCGTATCCAAAAGTTTCCAAATGCTTGGTCACCCATGGTTACAAGCTCATTAAGGGTATGGTGCGTGGTAGTCAGATGGATGTTTTGCAGAATGATCTTGTTGTACAATTGTGCCCACACATCACGTCCTGTCACAAGAGATGTTTTCTAGGTTACGATGACCTTTGGACAGGTAGAGAGCCACATTTTCTTTCCACGATGACCTTGCACCCTTTCCCTTCCAAGCCAAGAATTTTGGCTCCACAAGTAGTGTCTGTGCTGCTCGGTTTGCCACTACTCTTCTTCCGTGTTTACGTAGAAGTTGCCTAAGACAGTGTTTATGCAAGTTGCTCAAAGACATAAATTTTGTATAGAGTCTAAAAAGAGGAGCACGGATGTTTCATCGTCCCATGAAAGTTACCAATCCTTATGACTACATGGTAGATTTATAGAAAACATCCATCACCAAACATTCACAATATTGGGGACACCATTATTTTGCATTAGCAGTTTTCCATTGGATATTATGCGAGGTTGTTAGGAATGGTCGTCATGAATTTGATGTCATTCTATCTATCCAAGCCCTGGTTGTAACATACATTGTTGCTAGTAGCATCATCTTTGCACTTACCGATGTTGTCACTATCATTGTTGCTTACATGATGCACGTCTTCAGGGGGCTAGGGGCTGAGCATCTCCTTGAATTTTACTCCTTAACAGCTTTACCCTTCTCCGTTTGGTCATTTTTTGCCTACTTTGAGAGGGGCATGTCACAAGGGGCTTTCCATTCAGTCTTCAAAAGTTTAGATTACACACGTGTAGAAAAATCTACATCCATGATACAGACTCGTGCCAACTCTATGCCGTCTTGCAAAATGTATCGCATTACTATTCACATTCTCCTCCACTTGTGAAAAGAGATGGGCCACTTGTCCCAGGCCTTTGAGAAAAGTCAATGGAGAGCTGTACAAGCTTCTGTGGGAATCCACGAGGTAATGTTTCTTTTGGAAGAAAAGATGGGATTGAGCGGCCTCGCTGAACTTTGAGTGGAAAGATACGCTCCTCGGAATAGTTTTCATAAAGAGAATTCTCCATTGTGGGTTGGACCTGTGTATGGATAGGCAAGTTCAATGAGTAGAAAGGAGTATGATGGCAACAAAGAAGAGGCATTAACTCATGACTGGCCATGATTATCCAACAGTTACTTGCCTAGTGCAAGCTATTTTCCATTGCCGTGCATCATCTCCGGTATGACCATATCACGCATTGTTCTCCATGCCGTCTGTTATGTCCCTGACATACACGAGTGCCTACACTCCATGAATGGGTATTTTTGTTCTGATATTCATGGTCTTTCATGCGACAACCTTGAAAGTTTTTACGCCGTTCGGCCGAGAGCATTTTGGCCATCTTCCCCGTCCTTTAGTGTTTCGTTCCATAAGGATATGACTACTTCGATCACTTTTTGGAAAGGTCGACAAAGTTTTGTGGACCATATCGATGTTTCAATATTGTTTGGTGGATTTATGACAATGCTAGACTCGTGTAGACCCACGCCTTGATATTCTAAAAGTCCCAGACTCCTTGACGGAGCTTCTTGAAGCAACCACTCACGATGCGACCTCGCACACATCACTCGGCTCAAGCGTTGAGGATCTAATACATGCCACATTATCATTATTTGCATTGTAAACATGTGCTTTAATCAGTTGACACTTGTCATCGAAGTACACCTACTACTTAAAACAAGTTATCCATTTGACCCAAATCCTCATGTTGTCATTTATGACGTACCTCATCCTTGTGAACCACTTATGTTTAGCTTGGTGTAATACTCGGTATCAGAGTACAGAGGCCTTGGAGGGGCAACCCACGTGTTGACTAACTAGTGATAATCTTGCACGAGTTTTTAGTACGTCTCATCCATGGAGAAGATTGACGACTTCATGACGGCAACGATGAACGGATTGAGCAAAACCAACAACGAGCAGCAGTCACCAACAAACACTTAGACGATGGAGGATTAACAACACGTAAACATCAATGATGTCCAAATGAACCATATGCAAAGGCAACCTTTGAGGCATATGCCAGAGAAAATATGAACCGGACGGCCAACTGGATGAAAGACTCCTCGGGCTTGGGGAATCCTTCATCCCCGCCACTGCCCGTCATGTTAACATTTGGCGCGATGGGAGGCACCGGCCGATAGGCACAAATCCACGAAGACACGTACCGGAAATTGTCGAGAATCAAGAGCCTCGACACTTGTCTACTCCAGCAACTTAACATGGCAATGGAAGAGCTTTGGATTTCCCGTGCACAAAGCAATTCTCACCGAGAAAAATATTAAACTCTCGAGTGTACCCAGATTCAACCATCACTCTCCAGGCCGTTCAAATACACAAACTCCAAGAGATCGATGGTCAGTATGTGGCTGAGGAGTGTGGAGGTGTACTCTACCTCTGCTAGGGTCGGCAATGATGAGAAGAAAATTGACATCGCGGCCTCGCTTTTACATGGCACAAGTTTAAGTTGGTGGTCCAATTTAAACGCTATCCAATGGTAGTAGGAAACCAACAAGACCAGATCAATGGCTCGCGGGACCACTCTCATATCATCGATCGCAAGTGTACTACCTCTAGATAAAATCAATTGGACATGGCACGACTCTCTTACGTCACCGGATACGCATGCTACCTTCGCTCATTTTGGAAAGCAAAACAAGAAGTAATACGCACGGTACACACTCCAATGCTTGCGCCAGCAGTCTAGCGTGACACATTATACGCGGCGTTTCTGCAAAACCATCACTAGAAAGGACCTCGTCCTTAGAGAACTGTATTTCTACTTCAACAATAGCCTCTATGAAAAGATTTGGTGAGCAATATTCACTTTCAGCATACAAGAAAACATTCTTCAGATGATCATAGCAGCCAGCCACATCGATTGCATTGACAGCAATGCTTGGATGTAGGAATGCAATGGTTGGTGACCCCAAAGCTACAATTTTTATCATAGTGGACGAAATTCGCGGTTGGCAGAAACCTTGTCTCCAATGGAGATTGACGCCGTCAATCAATGCCATCAACGACTTTGTTGGACCTACGGGAAGCCGGGTCATATCTCACGCAAAGGCAAGAAATGACATGAGTAGACCAGAAAAGGAGGTGAAGTCACAGAGCCTCACAAAAATGAGGAATCAAAAAATGGCAAAGGGAAGGAGTAAATAGCGAGGCTCTTCTCAAATCAGAAAATTTGTCTCGACGATTGCCCATGTGACCGGCTTACATCACCACAGACGAGGGTACCACAGATTGCAAGATTCGACGAGGGATACAAGAACAACCAAGCGACGATGATACTACAAGTACAACTAAGGGGTTGCAAGAGTCGCAATACAAAACCGAAACTACTACATGGAGGAACGTTTCACAATTTTGCTAGCAACGACATGGCTGGAAAGCTGGGTTTGTTGACTGAACGAGGAGTATTTGAAGGAGAGATTATTGCTGGATGACTACATATTCATCAAATTTACGAACCACTCGGACTACAAAAACAAGATATGCAACACGTAACAGGGTGGATAACTTACCGAATGAGCGACCAAAAAATATTCCTTGGATAAGATTTCTGGTACTGTCACAATTTGCAGGTGGGATCCCACAATTGTACTTGTGAATTTGGTTGCCGTTTGATTGAGTTTTTGGGCCACATGATTGGCAACAGACGGATTACAGTGGACCAAAAAAGACTGGATGCGGTTGCTGCTTGATGAACGCCCATAAGTTTTCAGCATGTCCAAGTATTTTTTAACCTTTTATAACTACAATTGTCGATTCATTAAGGACTATGCCAGAGTGTCAACACCTTTTCCCGGTCCCTCTAAAAAAACCACCAAGTGGAATTGGAGGGACAGCGAACAAGAAGCGTTCAATTCTTTGAGCCTAAAGATTGGCATACCCAACGATGAAATGCATCGTGGCCACTTGAATGTTCGATCGACCTATCGAAGCCGCTCTTCTCCAAAACAATGGCGGTGCAGAACAGCCGGTCACGTATATGTTGAGAAAACTACACGACCGGATGCTCTAAATCGACGACCATATTTGATGGCCAAGATCAACAAGTGGCCTGTCATACAAGACCCGTACCTCATTGGAGGGGCTATGAGGAGTTCGACGGGCATGACAAAACCAAGTTTTGGTTCAACGACCCATTTTGGTGGTGGTAATTCATTCGCCAAATCATTGTTCCACCAAACAAGGAGCTACGGAGAATGCTTTTCAAAAATTGTGACGACGCCGTTCAAGGTGGACAATTCAACAAGAACAGGTCGCTCAAGAAGTTGGCAAAGTACTAATTGTGGGGAAAATGCTGGTCGACGTGTCATCGTTCTATAAATTGTGCGATGTTTGTTAGCGGGAAAAAGCTTGTCGCACAAAGCCACCCGGTAAACTCCAACCGCTACCTATTCCGATGGAGGCGTGGGCCGACATCAACATGGATTTTGCGATGACATTTTTCACCACACCCAAGGGTTACGCAACCATCGTTGTCCTGATGGACATGCCTTTCTAAAATCTCACCACTTCATCCCGACGACGACCGCTCTCACCACAGAAGGAACGGTGTGGTTGTTTCTAAATAAGAACGTACATTTGCACGACATGACACTAAGGGTGTTCACGAGTTCAGAACCTCGTGACTGAGCACAAAACCCTATTCACAAGTCCGAGTCCATGCACGGACTCGGGCTTGCGAGTTTGGACTCGGACTGGCTAGTCTTTGTACTCGCGAGTCTTTGTGGTGTTAACCTCGATTCCAAGGGTTGTGATCATCGAGTCCCCACCGTGTTCAAGAGCATGTTTATTAGAGTTCAGCTGGTGCAAACAGCAACTACACTTTTCCATGGATGAACCACTTTCACGAGAGTTCAACAACTCCACATATTATGTCCAACCACACTAATCCACTAATTAACCACAAGAACACTACAAGCACACTAGAAGCACCATGAGCCCACCACCAGCCCACCCCAAGCCAACAACCAACCATTAACCTCTTCTAGTAAAGATGAATTTTAGTAGCACATTAGAAACTTATGTTGTTATGACATTGTTTCACCCCTACTTAGAAGCTACATGTTTAGGATCTCACATTATTTTGGCAAAGTTGGACTTGTGTGCAAAAAGGGAGCTGGTTAAGTACATCCATCCATTCATTCATGCATTCATTACACATGGTGGAAACAACATGTTGGTAAGACAAGGTGTTGAATTCAGGGAAAATGTTGCAAGGTACTCTAACAACCTACACCATCTCTACGACATCGTCGTCATCTCCACCATCGTCCTCACCACCAAAGTCGGTGCATATGCCGAAGTCACCCTCATCCTCCTTGCCTCCCTCATCGCCCTCATCCCACGCATCATTGTCCGCGCAGTCTGACCCCCCCTCCCCTCATCCATCCTCTTCCAAGCCTTCCATATCTGAGTCAGACAACACAGCAGTGAGCAAGCCACCTGACTGAGCCTTGAGAACCTTTCCAGCAGCCCTTCAAGCTTCTTTCTCCTTCCTTTCAATTTCTCGCAACTCCTTGGCCACCGCACCCGAGGGAGAAACAGGGAAATCCTGAAGGACTAGATCGTTGATCCATGTCTTGAGACACAACAGGTCTTGTACCGTCATTTGGCTAAGCAAAGGGCGGAAGTCAGTGACAACTCGCATGCGAAGCAAGAGCATATGCTCGGAAGGGGTGGAAGTTGCTGGCACTGCAAGCACATCACACACAAGTAGTGCAAACATAGGGTAATTTGTGATGTTATCACGGTAAAAGTTCAAAACGTTGCACTTCCTCCCTCCACATCCGTTCTTTGTGTATTGCTCAAATATCCTCTTCCAGCATGTCGGGAGCCACTCGTAGTGGCTTTGGCTCCTCTTCAAACACGTCATCCATGGGGTCAGCAAGCACGGCCTCCATCTGCATGGCACACGTAACATTGTAAACGCGTTTTAAAACTGCAACAACCTGTAACCAAATCTACAAATGGAAAGTACCATGGTACGTACCATGGTGGCCTTCCTCTTGCTTTGCCTGCCACGCTTAGCAGCGGATGCTGGGCTTGAAAACTGTGGAACCTGCTGGCTACTGCTGGCACCTCCTGTGCTGCCAACTCCAAGATTTGGTTGTGGGCCTGTTGATTCCACCATCTCCTTGTCCACAACAGTAGCCAACACGTGGAGGATGGTGGTCTTCATGATGTGCTTCCTGCATGCCTCACAAGAAAGACGATTCTTTTATAACAAACAAAGAAGTATGTACTGCAAAGAACAACATATGGAAACACAATCCTTATCCACAGAGGCCTTGAAGCTGGGAGAGAGCTAGCAGCTTTTGATACTATCCACAGACTTCTTCTCCACCTTCTTCATCTCTGCGTTGGCCGCCTTCACACGCCATTGGTGCAACTTCTGCGAGATGGTGCTGAAGGAAGGGAGGACAAGGGAGAGGGTGGGGTACTCAGAGCCTAAGATATCCTCCGTGAAGCCTTTGAAAGGCTCGAGGATGGTGATGACAAGGCCTAACAATCCCCATTTCTGTCCATTACGCTTCAGTGCCGGCTCTTTGGCGGACAGCCATGGGTCAAGCACATCCCCCAGGCGGACAACTCGCTCACACATGTCCAAGGTAGAGTTCCAGCGAGTAGGAGTGTCAATGTGGAAGGGCAGGTATTGAACACCATGAGCCTAACATGCATTGAGAAGAGACAGCTCACGCTTCACTGAACGATACACAAAACTGACAATGCCACCGGCACACTGGAGGTGTTCATTGACAGCTTCAACAAGGATGAGGTCCTTTACCGCCAGGTTCAGCATGTGTCCCATGCACCAGATGTGACCTGCCTTTTTGTAGCTATCGTTCTACAACACAAGGAAGTTGTTGACGAGGCTATCGTTGGTCGTGTCGTTTTCCATTGTCAACGCATACATCTTGTCCCAAAGCTACCACTCCTTCATTGCTCATGACAGCAGGTCAAATAAGTTGGAAGCAGAAGCATCCTTTGAGCATGCTAGAAAAGCAAGTATGATAGTTTGCAGATTCCACGAGTCAATCTAGTGTGCCATAATACCCAAGTACTTGTGATTTGCATCAGATTACCACACATCACACGTGAAAGAAATCCCTTACATCACTGCTACAAACATATTTTACAACCTTTTCTTGAAGGCAGCAGCCACGTTGTTCATCAAGCGGGTGAGCTGGATGCGACCTGGCAGAGTTGCAGGCAAAAGGGTTGTAGTGGAGGAAAGCGGGCTTCAGCCAAAATGATTCCATGCTCAAGAAGGAATGCTACTTGTCTATGATGTGCTTCCGGATGCACGACACAAAGTATCGCTTGCTGAAAACAATACCCGTAGTTGCTACGACCCTAGCACGGCGTTCATGCCATCGATTCTACCAGCAGCAGTAGCAGTGGCGGTAGTGACGGTAACCAGCTATTGCTGTGCATCGAGAGCTTTCTACTGCTTCCAATGCATGTTGTATTCCAAGCGAAGGTGCTTCCACATGTTGGAAGTGGAGCTGTCGGTGAACCTGAACATACCGTTCAGCCCCACACACGCTTTAGGACAAAGCTGGCAGCTCGCCTTGTGCTTGCCCTAAATGAGGACGTACTTGAAGACCTGCCATATCACCGACGGTTTGCACGTGCGTAGATCCTCCTGACCTGGCATAGCATGCTTAGAAGAAGGTGGCATCATGGCGATAGTATTTCTTGTTGAGTTGTTGCTTGGTGGCATGGCTGCTGCATCGCCATTCGTGGCGACATTGGATGTGCCAACGGCGGCAGCGGTAGCAACGGCTGAAGCGGGAGAACCCACTAGAGGTAGGTTCCCGTTGCAACCCATGGCGGCAAAGTGCCGGTGCACCAAGTGGTGCACCACAGGCCGTTGTCGACGGCGGAGTAATTGAATCCCTAGCTGAGACTGAGCCCTGGCAGTCTCTATGCACTGGACGACTACTGTGACCTGACCCTGGAGGTGATTAGCAAAGGGGGGGTATCCAGCTCTTTGATGATGCTGACAGCCCAAGGGGTATCATCACCGTATTCGCGCATGAGGAGGATCGTCACCCCTCATTTTACGGTTACACATACTCTGGGTTGAACTGGAATCGCGGTGGTTTTTCGGGGTTTTCGGGGCCGACACCTAGACGTGTCGACCCTCGAGTCCGAGTCTAGGACATGGATCTCGAATCGTGAGTCCAGTCTAGGATTCGGACTCGCAAGTCGTCACCTTTGGTGAACACCCGTACATGCCACATGTTATCACCGGCGAAAGAGAGGACCGCTTCATTAGCCACCTTTAATGCGAATTAATGGAACATTACGGCAGTCGGTTTGAGCTACCTACAATGTTCCATCCTCAAACCGACATACAAAGGGAACAAACCAATGAGACTCTCCAGCAACTTCTTTATACATTATGTGAGCCGCATGGCACCAATTGGCTAGCCAAACTATCGGTCGCTGAACTCACAAATAATTCCACCACTTCCACCGCAACAAGTAATTGTTGTGATTTGTGACGTTCTTGTACAGTCTACTTTGACCACTCGGCCGTTTCCATACTCGTGCAGATCCCTGAGGCGGGCCCTGGTGACACCGGTGCGACGACTGGAGGTGGACTACCCGCTTGGAGCTGGCCGACTACCGTTCCAGAGCCCTGGACACTGCCGGGACTTCCTACTGTTTTTTCTATAGCTTGCAGGAGTTTTTCGGCGGACTGGCCATGAGCCCAATTTGCATGTTTTTGCATTGCATGTCCACCGTCTGATGATGGATGCATGCATGAGACTAGTCGTAGCATCCATCTTGTGATCCTGCATATCTAGGTTCAGACGGCGTAGCATTCTGACATGTGTGCACAGAGTTACTGCCAAAACAGTGGTTTTGGGCCGGTTTTAGGACAGCTCTTGGACCGCCGCGTGCGACACCCGCTGTGCGCCACGGCAGGTATTTATGCCATGGACCTGTCACTTGTCATTTCTCTCTGCAAATGCTATTGAAGCATTCAGACACTTTGCCTTGTGTCCCCTAGCCAAACTCTTGTTGTTGCGTGCATGAATTGTGACTCTCGTCATTGTCTGATCACGCACTGACGCCTCGTCAATGGGAGTGTTGCTAGGAAGCTTCCTTGCATCTTTCATGGTAAGAGAGCAGTGAGACAGTTCTCACTAAACTGCGCAGCAGAGACGCAGCAGAGCAACAGTAGTGAGAGTCACCGCTGCAGCAGATCCACTTGGGCCTTTTGAAGACAGCCGATCGCCGTCGATGCAGCCCACACCCATCACGTGAGACCGTAGCAGTGGCATTACCACCGTGCCAGCAGCAGCATAACAATAGAGTAACAGCAGGAGCGGCGGCAGCAGCAGCATCATAACAGCAGCTACAACGGCACGGGGCGGCTACAGCGACTGCAGCAGCCGTCCGCAGCCGTAGCGGTGGCCGCGGCAACAGCAATGTAGCCATAGCAGCGGCGGCAGCTGCAGAGCAGCAGTAGCGGCGGCAACAACAGCGCAGCAGCAGTAGTGGCAACGCGGCAAGAGCAGCAGAGCAGTAGCAGCTACACCAACAGCAGCGTAGAAGCGGTAGTAGCAGCAGCAAGCGGCGGCGACAGCGAGCAGCAGCTGCAGCACGTACCAGCACCAGCGGCATTGCCCAGCCGCTGCTACCACTACTGGGCACGCAGCCACGCAGCTACTGCTACAGTTGATAGCACAACTACAGGAGCTGCTGAGCGAAAGCTTTTGCGCAACTTTTGCGCAACTCCTGCGCAGCTGCCGCGGAGCGGTTGCACGCTCGTGCAAAACCGTGAGAGAAAAAAAAAATTAAAAAAGGGGGAGTCGAGCTGACGTCAGCAATTTTGCTTGCTGATGTCATCAGGTCGTGCTGACGTCAACACCATACTTGGCCAAATGTTTGGCCGAACAGTAAAAAATGCCAACATCTCAACTCCTTGAGAGACGCCGACGCTTTTGCAATCCGACAAACCTGACCTGTTGATCCATACTGAGAGGCGACATGGACTCGTCCAAAAACAAGGGGAAGGGGACAGGTGGTCCCTCCTCCTCTTCTTATGGGGTCCTGAGCCCATGCTCGTCGGCCATTGAGGACCTGCAGACCGAGCAGGATGAGATGCGTCGCCTACAACGGGAGCAGACTGATGCCATCCGCACGCTGACTGAGCTTCTGCGCGCCCAGTCCACGGTCCCATGGCAGGTTTCTGAGGGAGCTGCCGGCGTCGCGGTCTCTACACAGCAGTCGGCTGAGGCACCCGTTCCAGGAGCTAGACGTGACCCACCACCTCCTCACCTCCTTGATGATGATCCATTCATGCCAGGCATGACAGACGACTCCCCGGATCCTGAGATTTGAGTTCTTCAGGAGCGCATCCGTCAGCTGCAGACGGGCACCAGATCTCCTTAGTTTCCTCCGATACGATCTTCATCCGACTATCCCGGTGACTATCCCCTTCCAGGAGTCTTCCTCGTCCCTCGTCCTCCTCGGCCTGCGGTTGCTCTCCCCACGGAGCGGCAACCCAAGGACTTTGAGACACCACCTCCACGGTACATCAGTGAGGATGGCTTTGACTGTTAGGAGATCCTCTTTCAGGTTTGTGCTACTTCAGAGGGAGTGTGGCCCTACTACCACAGCCCATATAAGCCTACAGACCCAACACAGGTACGGAGAGCAGCCAGGGCGATGCGCGGACTCCTCTATGCCATGCCACGCGAGACTGCCGTTGATTTCTGCCCCTTCCTTGGCGAGGCCGGCACAAGTACCGGTGGCGATCCACACGGAGGTTTGGATCTAGCTCTATCCCTGCTGGCCGCAGAGACACACGCCACTCGTGCAGCATACATTCGGGCCTTCCACTCTCTCCCTCAGGGGCCTGTAGAGCCTGCAGCCGATTACTGGCAACGCGCCATGCGCATCTACACGTGCCTTGGGACCTCAGGAGGCACACAGCCGTTGGCGCTCCGTATGATGATGCTCGGAGTTCGCCTTGAGTACACTGACATCTTCACACGGTACAGCGACGCTGTCCTTGAGCCCTTTTCAGCCACTCTGCAGCTTCTCCCCTGGGCGCATCAGCTCTTCCTCCAGGTGACTTCAGCCCGCAAGGCAGCCGTGGCCCATCGCGAGGCTTCTCTTGTTGCAGTAGTCATCGCATCACCACCATCTTCCCTCTTGCAGTCTCCTTCTTCATCCTCCATCACGTCCTCATCTTCCTCCTACTCTTTGGCCCCGCCCACACCCACTCAGACAAAAGGTGTTGGAAAATAGCTCAGGGGAAGAAGAAGAAGGGGAAGCATGGATCAGGTCAGCAACAGTCATAGCAGCAGTCGTCATCCAGTGGTAACAGTGGACGTTCTGTTCCCTGCTGCAACTGTGGAGGCATCCATCGCTACACCGAGTGCCAGCAGCTGCTCGACTGGGCACGAATACTCGTGGGCTTCAGGCTGCACACGCTCTCCGTTCCACGTCCAGCACGTCATCCTCTCCAGCCTTCAGACGCGTGGCGGCCACGACTACAGCTGTTCCCGCTTCCTCACTAGCGACTAGCAGTGATATGGACTCACGCGACCGCACCATCGCTGAGCTCTGACACCTTATGGCCCTCTGCTTCCAGGGAGGTGCGAGTGTGTTGTCATCATCGGGTGCTCCACAGACTATCTGTCCGTCCGTTCCTGTGGGTCGTGACGATGCGTGTGGGGGAGCACAGTCAGCATGTGATGTTGATGGGCCTGACTACACCAATTGGGTTCATGAGTCTCATCTTTGTGCCCTGCGTCGTTCCTCCCCACTGACGGCTTAGCGTCCCTCTGATGCCGAGTGTTCCATTGCCTGTTGTACAATGACGTCCACCAGTTGTGACTCCGGTGGCACTTGGATCATCGATTCTGGTGCCACTCATCACATGACGTGTCGTCGTAGTGATTTTGTTGTTCTTGGTCCTGTCACGTGTGTCTGTTGCGTCCGTACAGGCTCTGGTCAGTCCTTGCCAGTCCATGGTGTTGGGGTTGTATGTTTCAATGGTCCGTCTGGCCCCTTGTACCTTTCCGACGTGTTGTTTGTGCCTGATCTTGAGCTCAGCCTGCTTTCTGTGCGTGCCTATACACTGATGGGTCTCTCTGTGGAGCATACCGTAGACTCAGCAAGTGTGACTGCTAATGACACTCGCAGCGTTGTCCTTCGTGCCTCTGTCGTACATGATTTGTATTGTGTCTCTTGGACCTCCTCCCCTTGCTCTTCTTCCTCCTCTGGTCGGGTCTTCTTCACTGGTCTTCTGTCTCTGGAACACAAGCGGTTGCTTCATCGCCGTCTCTGTCACGTGGACTCCGAAAATGTGTTGAAGCTCATTCGGACACAGCCGGCCTTGGTATTGACGCGGCTTCTTTCGAGAAGCCACCCAAGACCGATTGTCTCTTTTGCGCTCAGGGGAAGATGCACTGATGCACCTTCCCTGATTCTCGTTCCCAAGCGCTTCAGCCCCTCGAGCTAGTTCACTCAAACCTTCTCGGTCCTCTTCCGGTCGAGTCCCTATCTGATCGGGGCCGGTCTGTTCTGACTCTGACTGACGACTTTACCCGGATGCGGTGGGTTTACAGCCTACGTCAGAAGAGCGACGTCGCCCTTGTAGTTCGACTCTGGCTACTGATGGCTGAGCGCCAGTCACGTCACACGCTATATACTTTCCGCTCGGATTGCGGCGGTGAGTTCCTTGGCGAGATGGACGGGTTCTTTGCTGAGCACGGGATTTTTCACCAGGTCTCCGCTCCTGCTACCCGTCAGCAGAACAGTCTTTCCGAGCGCTGGAACCGCACCAGGGAGGATGCGGTTTGCGCTATGCGGTCTGAGTGCGGTCTCCCTGAGTCCTTCGCTTTTGAGGGCTTCGCCTACATGACGTGTGTCTGGAACCGCCTCCCGCACGGTCCGCTTCCGGACCATATAACACTGTATGAGCTCTGGTTTGGACACCGTGTTGATCTACGTCTCGCTCGTGTCTGGGGATCCCTGGCCTCCGTGTGGTACACCGAGGACCAGGAGGGGTCCAAGGTCTCACCTTGGGGCCGCTTGTGTACCTTCGTAGGCATTTCCCCGTGGTCGAAGGCCTGGTGCTTCTGGGACCCTACTCGTCGTCGCGTCATTGAGTCACGCAACGCGCTCTTTTTCGAGTCTCTGACCTACCGTGACCTGCCTTCGATCACGACATTGTCCGCCACACATGTTCCTACCTGTGAGGGCTCTCAGCGGATGGGGGAGACCTCTATGCCAGAGAGCACCTCTCACCAGGCTGATGTGTCCGTTCGAGCCCCCTTCACCTCTCGGTCTCCGGCCCTTGATGACCCGGCGATCATCGCTGTCGGTCTAGAGACCTCGCACGTACAGCCTGTTTCATGCCCCACAGGTGCCCCTGCTTCTGTTCTTGCGCCTACTTATGTGCCAGTACCTGCGTCTACTCGCACTCCTGTTTCCGTGTCTGGTCCCATATCGCCTACTCCCGTATCTGCTCCTGTTTGCACTCCTGCTTCTGTGTCAGTTCTAGTCTTGCGTGCTCCTGCTGTAACACCCACCCCCGTGTGCCCCACACACGCATCTCCTCGCACGGCATCACCTGTCTTGCCTCAGTCCCTACCGGATGTGGTCGTGCTTGTCCATGAGCATGAGGTGCGCCCGTTGAGCTCCGGTTACTCCCGTGAGCCCGGTGGCCGTCTTCGACCACTGGATTCCGGAGCTCAGCGATTGTCGGGCCCCGCACCTAGGCGCCCCTCTTGCAGCATCACGAGTGGTGACCCTAGCACAAAGGCCCTAGGCCTGAGTGTCCACACTGAGCTCACAGAGGTACATCCAGCGTGCCCTGTAGGGCACGATCTCGTCACTTGCGAGTTCCATATCGCTTGTGATGCAGCAGCTGATCTTGTGGTCATCAGGCCTAGCACCGAGGCGTGGTCTCTTGCCACACAGAGCTCTCCCTCTATGGGGCCCAGCCCGGGCACCCTCAGGGAAGCTCTCGCATCACAGGATGCTGATGCTTGGCACGCTGCCTGCAAGGATGAGCTTCGCGCTACCCGAGAGCATAGAGTCTACGAGCTTGTCTACCTTCTGCCTGGGAGGAAGGCTATTCAGGTCAAGTGGGTCTTTTGCAAGAAAGTGAAGCCAGATGGCTCACGGGAACGCTACAAGGCCCGCTTGGTCGTCAAGGGGTACTCTCAGATTTAGGGCGTCGATTACACTAACACTTTTGCCCCTGTCGGCCGCATGACCTCAGCTCAAGCTCTGTTCGGTGTAGTGGCTCAACATGACTAGGAATTGCACCAGATGGACGTGAACAATGAGTTCCTCCATGGCTCTCTGGATGAGGAGATTTACGTGGCTCAGCCACCAGGCTTTGAGAACGGTGACAAGGTCTGGCGCTTGCGCAAGTCCTTGTACGGCCTTAAGCAGTCTCCGCGGTATGGGAACCGGGAGATCACGGGCACTTTGACTCGTGCGGGATATGTACAGAGCGAGGCAGATCCCTCTCTCTTCATCCTACCGACACCCGAGCGGTTCACCGCCATCCTAGTCTATGTCGATGACCTTCTGATCGCGTCTGCATCCCTGGAGGCCGTGAAGGAGGCCAAGGCTGTCATTCACACTACCTACAGGATGAAGGACCTCGGTCCCACATCGATGTTCCTTGGTATGGAGATTGTGCGAGGTCGCAGGCGTCGGACACTGTTGCTGCATCGGGCCCGATACGCAGGAGTCATGGGGGAGCGTTTCAGCGACCTCCTTGGTGCAGTGCCCACTGCTTCCACACCTCTTACACCTGATGGGCAGGATGCCCTGGAGGTGGATGATCCAACACAGCTGGGGGAGACAGTGGATGTGACCTTGTACCTCCGTCTCATTGGATCTCTGATGTACCTGGCCACTACCACACATCCTGACATCGCTTTCGTTGTCAACCTCCTTGCTCATTTCTCGCAGGCTCCAGGTTCCAGAGCCCTTCACGCGGCTGTGGGAGTGGTGCGGTACGTGGTCTCCACGCCGTACCTTGGACTGTGCTTTCGTCGGCAGTGTTCGATGGTCCTTGATGGCTAGACTGACAAGGACTGGGCCTACAGCCCACATGGACGCAGCCGCGTTGGCTACGTGTTGCTGCTCGGCAGTACCGCTTTGTCTTGGCGTAGCGGGAAGCAGGGCTGCATCGCACGTAGCTCGTCGGAGGCAGAGTACGTTGCGTTGGGCGCAGGGGCTGCTGAGGCGGTATGGCTGCAACGCCTGTATCTTGAGCTTACTCAGTCAGTACCTGCCATTATGCTTCGTTCCGACAACCTGAGTGCTTTCACCATTGCGGAGAACTCCAGTGTCTTTCACGCTCACACAAAGTACATTGCGGTTGAGCATCACTTTGTGGGTGATCTGGTGGAGCGACACGTGATCTCCGTCATGTGGGTTGGCACTGACATGTAGCGTGCTGATTACTTGACGAAGGCACTAGCTCGTGGAAAGTTCCTGGTGGCCATTCATTCTGTTGGGCTTCGCCCCATGCCTGAGAGTGGTTGAGTTGGGATGTGTGTTCGTGTCCCTTCTGTTTTACACACACTATTGTACTTGTCCCGGTGATGCACGCGTATGGACATGCGTACCATCGGGTCATGGGGGAGTGCTGTGATTTGTGACGTTCTTGTAAATTGGAAATAACTTTAGGGCTTGCAGGCCCATGCAAAAACAAACATGAGCTCTGTGTGTGAGTGCGATGCAAGACGGCAAGAATTTGGCTAAGTATGGAATGCTGAATATAAAGAACAAGGAGAGGTACAAATGAGCCCCTAGCGGGCTTAAGTAGGGGCGCCGGCAGCTGGCCGCACCGGGCCCCGTCACCCCCCCTAAGCCCAAACGGGTCAGCGGGGAGAACACATTGCGTACACCACGATAACAATAACGGTGGTCTCCTCGAGGCACCGGAACAACTCTCCGAGTACCCGGGTCTCGACCACCGAGAAAATAGGAACAGTGTCTGAAAATCTCAGAATCAGCGTTCAGACATCACACACGGCTTTCCGAACATTGGAAGCCCCACAACAACCATCGGGTCTCCTCATCGCACCGGTATAGTCCACCGGGTGCGCGGGTCTCAACCCACCGAGAAAACTCTCCTAGCTCCCGACAAGCCCACATGGCTGCCGGAACGCATCGACCGTGTCTCGCCAGCGCTGTCGTAGATGCTGGAGAAGTCTCGGTGCAGTCCAGAGGCCCGTCATGTCGTCACGCCCTCCTCTGCCATATACCCCGAATGTGGGTATATCGATAAACTAGCAGTGTCAGTCGTGACGGGTGGAAGCCACACAAACCAACACTCCCCTTGGCTGACATAGCCATCCACTCCAGAACGAAGGAGCGAAGGCATGGAACAACAATGTGTGGCAAGCCATAACATGCATGAGTCAACTTACACAGACACACACACACACACACACACACACACACACACACACACACACACACACACTCATCTGCTATCCATCTAGGGTCTCCCTGGACACTGGCACAACCCACCAAGTGTTTGGGTCTCGACCATGAGAGGAGTGATACACACGCACACAAACCAGTGTAATGCACATACACATGTCATACACATGTCAGAGGACAAGATGGTCTCCTCGTGACACTGGCAGTACCAGGGCTCGGGTCTGGACCGCTACGAGCAATCCAACACAATAGTATCATCATCCAAACACAAGTTCAAGGGAGGATCTCCTCGTAACACGGGTGCAACGCACCACGTGTCCGGGTCTTGACCAACATCTCGCATGCACATGCCACACACAGTATAGCCACACACGAAGACACACAATCACATGGTCTCCTCGTGACACTGGTACAATGCACCAAGTGTCCGGGTCTCGACCAACAGTGTGCTACCATCTATATGCGGCTGTGCAGGTATGTAGCATGAGCCACATGCTGAATGCTGTAGATGCTCACAACAGAGCATGGACCTCGCCATGCATCTCCCATGGCGTCGCATCAGGTCGAGGTCCACACAACACTCCCCCTGGGGAGATGAACCTGGCAGCGATGTCCTCGATGGAGATGCTGATGTCGTAGCTGAACAGATCCTAGACGATGAGTCATGTAGTGTATCCATCATGTACAGATAGCTCCCCCTGTCACCTGCGAATTGACTCCCTCCCTCAAAGACGAAGTAGTCTCTCTGGCTATGACTCCTCACGTCGTAGCTGCATCACCTGGGGTATACCAGTCCTCGCGTGACTGCCAAGGGTCCCAACTCACAGTCTCTCCTGCCTCCGCGCTATCGCGATGCATCTGCGTACGCCGGAGGAACGAGAATGGGCGAGCAGCACGCGTGCGTGGATGAAGTGGCGGAGCTGGCCTCTGTTACGGGATAGCACACCATGAGACACAAGGGTGTACTGCCGGAAGAGGAGAGCTGGAGTGATGAACCGGATCACCACTCTTGGATGAAGATGAAGATGTGGCAGGTGAGTCGGGTGGATGAAGGTGCGTGACGGCAGCAGAAGTGGGAGGAGGAGCAATGATGGGGTCGACAGGGGCCAGGATGGCGGAAGCCGAAGGCATGCTCACCTCTCGTATGACAGTGTCTCCAACTGACGTCAAGCTCAAAGCTCGTACAAGATCCTCCCCAGGTATAGGTGCGCCAGATGCTGTTGACCAAAGGCTCCTGCAGGTAGCAGTGATGCTGCTGGCCTCTGAGAATCGCTCACGCGCTGCCATCATCTCCCGCTGTAGCATGACCACACGCTCCTACAGATCAGCATAATCTGCCTCGGACATGTCGAGGTGGCCTATGTTGACCTGGTGTAGGATAAAATCTGCCTCACTGGATGCTGCACATGCAGACTGCACAACTCGTGAGTACTGCGCCATCTGCATCTCTTCTGCTGAAGACAATGGAACTGGTGTTGCTGCATCCTCCTGGGGGTCAACCAAGCTCGGAATCTGCTGAGACGCTGGAACATCGTATGCAGCTGCAGGTGTCGCATCCACATCACAACTCGTGTCTGTCAGACGAGGAGTGAGCGGTCCCATGCCGAGAGAGAAGGAGAAGGATGAGTCGTCATAGTCCGTGGAGCATGTAGAAATGTCGTCCGTGCAGGTACTGCCACTCTCAGCATCCATGTGATCAACTAGGTCACCAGCAGGTGAACACGAAGGGGCAAAACTCAGCTCCAGCTGACGAGGTGACTCCATCTGTGTGTAGGGATCTGCACCACTGTCCTCAACTGCTGCCGTAGTGGACACAGGTGTGCAGGACTCCGGCTCGACAATGTCCGTCAAGGCGACCAACAAGCGAAGCTGGCGCTCACGCACTGTCTCGCCGGGAACGCTGGACGCTACCACCTGCTCGATGATAGAGTAAGGACCATCATCTGACTCCGTCACGTATGTCGCTGCTCCGTCATGGGTACGGGAACCTTGAGACTGTGGGAACATGGAAGACTCCTCACGCTGAAGCTGGTCCTCATGTACCGCAGATGAGACGGTGTAGCCTGTTGTGTCTGCTATAGCATATGTCTCAGCGATATCTCTCAGAACTGTTGCTCTCAAGAATGCCTCAACATCCAAAAGATCAACCGGCCGACTCTGCTCATGCACTGCGACTACTATCGTACTGGTGTGAATCTCGTGCGCCAACACCCCCGGAGATCCGTGTGGGGCATCCCGATCCGCACAAGACTGCTGTGCCACCACCAGGCCGCTACAGATCGGCACTGCCAAGGCACGGGGGACCTGCACTCCTCCTGATGCAGCCTGCTGCTGTGGAAGATCTGGATCTAACCCGAGTGATGAAAGACAACTCTCCACCATGAAGGCCATGTCGGGGTCAGACTCCACGCTATGTGCTGTCACCGTATCATCTAAGTCTGCCTGAGCTACCGCTCAGACAGCACGGCCCGGCGCGAGTGCGGATCCTGTCGCTACGGTCACATCAGGCAATCCGCGGTGACCACACTTCCCCTCCACAGGTACAACAATGGAGACAGAGGAGGTGGAGGATGTATCAAAACCAGCGGGAGCACGCCGTGTGGAGCGCTGACGCCGACGTCACGGAGTCACTCGATTGGAACGACTGCATGAAGACATGGCATCGCGAGATGGCGTCGTGGTCACAGCGGAGTGGAGGGTCGAAAGGATGGTGGCAGCTTGGGACTCGCTGGCAGGTGGAGCTGAAGGTACACCATCCGATGAGGAAGGAGGAGAGGATGGAGGAGATGTGATCGAAGAGGCCGTCGACAAACGAGTAGCAGAAGCACGCTCAGTGACGACGAGGTCACAAAGCCGCTGCACTGTCTGTCGGAGGCCGTGGATCTCAGCGAATNGAAGACATGGCATCGCGAGATGGCGTCGTGGTCACAGCGGAGTGGAGGGTCGAAAGGATGGTGGCAGCTTGGGACTCGCTGGCAGGTGGAGCTGAAGGTACACCATCCGATGAGGAAGGAGGAGAGGATGGAGGAGATGTGATCGAAGAGGCCGTCGACAAACGAGTAGCAGAAGCACGCTCAGTGACGACGAGGTCACAAAGCCGCTGCACTGTCTGTCGGAGGCCGTGGATGTAAGCATATATGCTCGCCAGAGGTCCAGCTAGGGGATCTACCAATGCCGGCAGATCCGTATGGTGTGGAGGATGCAGGCTCGGACGAGGCTGTAGCCAAGGTGGATACCAGCCGGGAGGGCGCGTCCAACAGCGACGCCAACCATGACGTCCAACACCACAGTAGTAGCAAGAGAACGCGCATGGCGCCTGCTCAGATGTCCGCACACTCATCTCGTGCACTAGACGATGGATAAGTACCGAAGGCACCTACTCCCGGTGGTAAACACCAAGCCACGGGAGAGAATGAGGCCAGTAGGTACTGTCACTCCTGGAGGTCACGGCGTCCGGGTCAGCAAATGTGACCAGACGGGAAGAGCTGCACTACCACAGCACGCCCGGAGAATACAGTCCGACTAACTGCGGCCACTAATGCTGCTGCCACTAATGGAGCGAAGACTACTCCAAGACGAGAAGGGGTGGCGGCTGCAGGTGTGGCTGCTGCTCCAAGCGGTAGACGACCCAACCCTCGGAGCTGGTAAGACTCGAATCCGCCTTCGATCCTGCGGGGTGAAGTGCGCGCACCAATCCACGGGCCCCAGGAAGACGCCGGTCCACGACGCGTCTCGAAGCGGAGATCGCTGTCGACGACAGTCCGCTGTCGGCTCTGAAGGCGAAAGTGCAAGCTCTCGCGCAGCCGTCGCACTAAGGAGTCGTCGACACTCCACCGCCTGATGTTGCTACTGCAGGTATGAAGCTGCGGCTGTTGCGGCAGTGGTAGTTGGAAGATGACCCTTTTTTTTTGTCGTTATTCTCTAGTCCCCAGGCCCCCCTTTCTGTTTTTCTTTTTCTTTGCCCTCACCCTCCACCCCCTTTTTTGTTTTGGTTCTCCCCTCTGCTCGCCTGAAGCCCTTGCCTTACTCTCTTTTCTTTTTCTTCTTTTTTTTTCTCTTTTCTTTCAGGCGTACCCCTTTTCGTATTTTTTGTTACTCACCCCCCCCCTTTTCTCAATTGCCCAGAAGGTGGGCAAACGGAGAAAATCAGGAGGGGGGGGAGGGGGGGGGTTATCCGGCCTGTCGGGCTCTCCCTCCCGTGCACGCTCGCTCGCTCGCACGCTGAGCGAGCGAGTGAGCGAGTGGGTGTGGGGGGGAGGAGGGAGCGAGGGGGAGGGGGGTCCTGTCCGCCCCTCTGACCCGGTCCCTCCGTCGGTCGGCCGACGGGGCCGAGGGGGCCCACGAGGCCGACGGGCCCCCTCCGAAGGGCCCCTCGGAGGGGCTCGGCAAGGCCCTCCGAGGGCCCCCCTAAAAAGAGGAGGAAGGGAGGGGGGGGGGTGCGAGCGGGGTCCCCTCAGAGGGCCCCCCCGAACAGAGGAGGGCTGCGAGGCCCTCCTCGCAGCGGCAGCAGCAGCTGCAGCAGCAGGTGTAGCTGCTGCGGTTGCTGCTGCTGCTGCTGCTTCTGCTGTTGTTGCTGCTTCTGTTGCTGCTGCTGCTCTGCGCAGCACCTCCTGCTGCTGCTTGCTGCTGCCGCCGCGACTGCTGCTGCTGCACGCTGTTGCTGCTGCCGTCGCTGCTACACGCTACTGCTGCTGTCGGCGCTGCTGCAGTAGCTGCTTCTGCTGGTCCTATATGATGCTGCTGCTAACGCTGTTGCTGCAGCGGCTGATGCGCTGCTGCAGCTCCTCTCGCCGCTACCGCTGCTGCTGCACGTTGCTGCTGTTGCTGCTTTTGCTGCTGCCGCCGCAGTCGCTATTGCTGCTGAGTGCGGCTCACCGCCCCTGTGGCGTTCACATGCAGTCGCTTCGCGCTCCCTCACGCTGCTGCCGGCGTGGCGCCGCGTGGCGCGTTCTCTTTGCGTTCCGCCCACTGCTACTGCTTCTGCTGCTCACACGCCCCCCTGTGCTCTGATACCAAATTGGAAATAATTTTAGGGCATGTAGGCCCATGCAAAAACGAACATGAGCTCTGTGTGTGAGTGCGATGCAAGACGGCAAGAATTTGGCTATGTCTGGAACACTGAATATAAAGAACAAGGAGAGGTACAAATGAGCCCCTAGCGGGCTTAAGTAGGGGCGCCGGTAGCTAGCCGCAACGGGCCCCGTCAACCCCGCTGAGCCCAAACGGGTCAGCGGGGAGAACACACTGCGTACACCACGATAACAATAACGGTGGTCTCCTCGAGGCACCGGAACAGCTCTCCGAGTACCCGGGTCTCCACCACCGAGAAAATAGGAACAATGTCACAAAATCTTAGAATCAGCGTCCAGAAATCACACACGGCTTTCCGAACATCGGAAGCCCCACAAAAGCCATCGGGTCTCCTCGTCGCACCGGTATAGTCCACCGGGTGCGCGTGTCTCAACCCACCGAGAAAACTCTCCTCGCTCCCGACAAGCCCACATGGCTGCCGGAACGCATCGACCGCGTCTCGCCAGCGCTGTCGTAGATGCTGGAGAAGTCTCGGTGCAGTCCAGAGGCCCGTCGTGTCGTCACGCCCTCCTCTGCCATATACCCCAAATGTGGGTATATGGGTAAACTAGCAGTGTCGGTCGTGACGGGTGGAAGCCACACAAACCAACATTGTACAGTCTAGTGTGACCACTTGGCCGTGTCCATACTCGTGCAGATCCCTAAGGCGGGCCCTGGTGACACCGGTGCGACGATTGGAGGCGGACTGCCCGCCTGGAGCTGGCCGACTACCGTTCCAGAGCTCTGGACACTGCCGGGATTTCCTGCTGCTTTTTGTGCAGCTTGCAGGAGTTTTCCGGCGGACTGGCCATGAGCCCGATTTGCATGTTTTTGCATTGCGTGTCCACCGTCTGATGATGGATGCATGCATGTTAACAGTCGTAGCGTCTGTCTTGTGATCCTGCACGTCTAGGTTCAGACGGCGTAGCATTCTGACATGTGTGCGCAGAGTTATGGCCAAAACAGTGGTTTTGGGCCGGTTTTAGGACAGCGCTTGGACCGCCGCGTGCGACACCTGCTGTGCGCCGCGGCAGGTATTTATGTCATGGACCTGTCATTTTTCATTTCTCTCTGAAAATGCTTTTTAAGCATTCAGACACTTTGCCTTGTGTCTCCTGGCCAAACTCTTGCCGTTGCGTGCACGACTTGTGATTGTCGTCACCGTCTGATCAGGCACTGACACCTGGTCAACGGGAGTGTTGCTACGAAGCTTCCCTACATCTTTTCAGTAATATTCCATTCGAAGAGGTCTAGGACAAAAGTCCGCCAGACCAGCATGATTACAGAGCCAGAGCAACATCTTCATGGTTGATTTTTTCATCGCGAGAACTTCTCAAGCGTTTGGGAGGAAACACAAGAGACACACGCGAAGACACAAGCAGCTATGAAGCGAGCGGTCGACCGAATTCTCGATGATGATGTGTTAAGCACAGGCGATCGCATCTTCCTCGGTTTGGTGATCACGAAACTCTGAGGATAGGAATTTGCGAAGCTCAAGCCTTAGTGGTTGTGATAGTTTGGGATTTGCGAACATGAATCCCTCTCATGGCTGGAACTTCTCAACGATTATTAGAGATTGACCATCCAAACGGATCATAACTTACAAACGTAACATTCACGTTTACATTGCACTTTACGAGGGGTACAAGGATGACCAACTAGGAATATCATTATAGACCCAACAGGAAGGGCGCTGTAAAGCGATGCAAACGTCACTCGATATCTGGCTTCCATCGGCAGTAGGTGGTTTGAAAGGGTTGTGTGCTTTAGTTCGCGCGGCACTACACCTTCCTTTTCACTGTAGAAGGAATCCTAACTCGCATGCAGGACTTGTTGAATCATTACAAATGGGAGGAGGACATGCCTGCTTGACTAGTGGTTTTTGATAGACCGGGGTGATTTTTGCGACATACCAAAATGCCGCGTTTCATGCATAGTTACATGGAGTCTTAAAGTTCTTTAGGAGCCCTCCAATCCGAGTGTGGACTACCATCCATAAGCATGATGTTTATTCGTTGCTCGATACAAATCCGTTTAAAAGTAAAAGTAACATCTTCTCAAAATTGACTTGTTCGAATTGAAGAATCTGCTGATTTCAGAATTAAACTGACGTAAGACCAATAAGTGGATTGATATCCTTCTTGATCGTACTTTCTCAAATGATTGGAATGAGAAAGGATTTCCTAAGTCCCCATGCACGCTTTACATGAAGTTTCTTCTTTAATGATTTTTTTGAACGATTAAATGCCATAGAACGTGGCCGGATGTCTTGAAGATATGTTTTGACGAGTGAGGGCGCTTTGTCTTGTTTCTTCCAACAAAGAGTGGTGTTACAGGTTTTATGATTTTTTTTTTTGGAAATTAATAATAGGTTGCTTTGATGTAATACCAAGACGAATTTTTATGCTTTAGATTTTGGGTGAACTGGGAGAACTGGGATTGGATGTCATTTGGTCAAATGCTTTTATTGTGTCAGTTAATGATGGAATTTGTTGAAATTAACCGAGGGAGGATCGTTTTCACCCAGTGCGTTGTTGATAATGAAGTGTGACACAGGTTCCGTACGGTCTAGGGGTGTTCGGGTTGCTAACAATTGAATACTGGACAGAGGTCTTGCCCAGATACAAAATATGTTTGGTGTTTTTATAGATGAAAACCACAATAGTCCTTCTGTTTGCGTCCTTTCTAGAACTATTTTGTAGACTAATTGTTCTCTAAAATGTATTTGAACCCGTGAATGTGCAGCCGTCGATGCGGTAGGCACGTGACCAAGGTGAATCGGAGGGGAGGCAACGGAGGTCATCACAGTACAGCCGGTCTCGTACGGGATGGGCAGGGCCGACAGGCCTAGCAAACGGTAGGCTGAACCCAATGATAGGCCGTGCGAGCGTCTCGAGCTCACTCCCCAGCTGCAGCCTAGGTGCTCGTTCCCGCGCTATGTAAATGAAAGAGAGGGTACTTTGACGTTCTGTGTTTGGCACCGATTCCACAGACCACTTCGCGTTCATGCGATGTATACCGCTAGTACTTCCCGAACCGGTTGACGCGGTTCGCCTTTAGCTACGGTGGTTTTCAATGCGCCAAGTCAACACTCGCCTCCTGGGGAATGTAAACTCCCTGACATTCGTTCATATATTTATGCAGGCGCATGCGTTTGAGCGTCGACTGCTTCCCGGAGCAACTGCGATGTACCAAGCTGCCGGTGCAACCCAGACAGCAGGTTGGCTGCCGATATTGGCGGTTCAGCAAGGAGGCAGAAATAGCAGCCCGGGAGGCGCATTCGCCTTTGCCAATAAGAATACAGTGTAGAACGTTTTTCCCGGAACTTTGTCCCCTTGCCTCCGAGTATGACTCTGCTCAGGGCAGCCACTAGCCGCAAGTCGTCATGGCTCGTGGGATTTCAAACGATGCACATCACATGCAATGCGCGAGAAGCTCAAGTTGAGCGCGTAGATGCCATGAAGGCTGTGACATGGAGCGCGCGGGAACGCCTCTCATTGCATGGCCGTCTTGTTTCGCATCGCATCCGACGTGGCGTAGCACCTTCAATGGAACCCCTCAATGGAGTGCATGTCAAAAATCACGAACCTTTTTCGTGAAGATATTTTCAGTAGGTCTACGTTCAGGTTTTGAGCGTGAACCAGCGGATCGCGACAGGCTTCAGGCCATACAGACTGGTCGGGCTGTCACCCGACAGCTACCGGCCTGTCGTAGGGCCCAAAACTGGTTTCAGTGAATGCAAAACGTCGCGAGCACAAATTCCGCGGGCGACAAGCGGTCGAGAGCCGGAAACGGACAGCGACGTGGATGCGAGGAAAAGTAGTTTTTGCACCAAGCTCATTGGCCCATTTGAGCAGAAGCGACGCAGTTCACATTTAAACAGCAGCTTGACCTCCATCGATCACGGATTCTCTCGCCCATTCTGAATCTGCACCTCTCAATAGCCACCATGGCGGGCAAAAAGTATGCTCCCTCGGATTCTTCTAACTCTCTTGTGACTGGAGCCATCCTGTTCGTGCTCTTTCTCCTGGGCGTATGGCTCTTCGCCACACCCGGGCACCAGCCTGTATGTACGACGATCGCGCCCTTCTCCTCACCCATTCAGCGCAGCAATTCACCTCGCGAGAGCGTTAATTACGAACAGATTTGGCTGCAATGAGTTTTGAGCGCACCCCCACTTGCCCCCAACAAGTCCAGCAGGCTCAGAGCTTGGTAGATTTGCAATTATCTCAAGTCATTGCATCCATTTTCCCTCTAGGCTGGGCGTTCTGTATCCCATTTTCCACAAGTCTGCACCCTATTCAGTACTAGACACAAACCTTGCGACGAGTCTCGTCCATTCCTTACTGACCAACACTCTGTTCGCTCGCTCTCTCAGCTCACTCAGGATGAGATATCGCACCTCGAGAAGCACGCGGTGGCCGACATCCATGAGATAGAGGACGGCAAGGACACGTCCGCAAAGGTGAGCCAAGTAACCGCAGTATGCAGGGAACGAAGAGAGATAAGCTCCCCCTGTCTTCCATCTTTCCGTGAACAGTGCGTTGAAGATCCAACTACTTCTCCCTGCCGAATGCGCATGTGCAGGAGGGATCGTCACAAAGGATCTCTGCGACTGACGATTCCAGCAGGGTATGTTTTCCTGCCGTCTCATATACCCTCATGGTGCCCTAAGTCAATGCAGTTCTAGGAGGCTCACATCAAGGATAGACTCATCTGTACGCGAAGCCCAAACATAATCGTCGTCGCTGACAGTATTCAGCACCGCGTGCTCTCTATATCGCTCGTGCAGAATCTGCCATCCTTTGACTTCCCTCTGTGTCCGGACAAGGGCTGGGATTACATCCCGTGCCTGGATAATGAGAAGGCCATTAAGGCCCTCAAGAGCACAGCTCATTATGAGCACAGAGAGCGCCACTGCCCAGCCAAGGATGATTCCGCATACCTGCGCTGTCTACTTCCTCTTCCCGAGGGCTACAAGCCCCACATTACGTGGCCCGAGAGCCGCGATCAGGTACATACCCGAAACCGTGCCCTTTCATTGGCAGGAACGCGTCAAATGACAATGTCGCACCTCAGCTGGCATGGTGTCTCGTTTCTTCTCCTCACGTGTGCGCATCCTCGACGTGTAGGTATGGTACAACAATGTGCCTCACCCCAAGTTGGCCTCCTACAAGGCCGATCAGAACTGGGTGAAGGCAGAGGGCGACAAATTCGTCTTCCCTGGCGGCGGCACGCAGTTCAAGTTCGGTGCGACGAAGTACATCGAGTGGCTGCAGGAGGTGAGCTTCGTGCTTGAATCCAGATTTACCTCGTCTTTTTCTCGCTGTGCTCTTGAGATTCTTGAAAAACATGTGCCCGAACAACACCACTGTATGTCCCATGTGATACTTGCAGAATATTCCAAACTTGACATGGGGCAAGCACGTTCGCGTCGCACTCGACATGGGTTGCGGCGTCGCCAGCTTTGCTGCCTACCTTGATCCATTTGAGACTCGCGTCATGTCTGTTGCTCCGAAGGACGAGCACGACGCCCAGATTCAGTTCGCCCTTGAGCGCGGAGTCTCTGCTATCATTGGTGTCATGGGTACAATGCGACAGTCGTACCCGTCGAACGTTTTTGACATTGTTCACTGCGCCCGCTGCAGAGTGCCATGGCACATTGAGGGTAGGTGACAGTTGCAAAAGCTGGTCCGTTGCTACTTTCATTGGTAAGCGCAGCCTTGCGTGCTAAACAATGAAATCTTGCCTTGCTTGCCACAGGTGGTAAGCTTCTTCTGGAGCTGAATCGTCTTATCCGCCCTGGTGGCTACTTTGTGTGGTCCGCTACACCTGTCTGTCCTCAGTGCAAGGCCAAGGAGCCTGATGACAAGGAAATCTGGGAAGGTGCG
>SZWC01004076.1:44187-69737 GCA_023375785.1 Penium margaritaceum
GGCTTGTGTACATCGGCGTGCAGATGACTGACGGCGAGACTTGACGCCACTGGAGTGTCGCTCGGTGGAGCCGACGTACGCTGAAGCCCACTCAACCGTCGCTGGAGCCTCCTCCCTCTGGCGATGCGCTCAGCTCCATCGGCAGGCCTCCTCGGTGGTCGGGCCGCCGGCAGTCACTGCCACTGCGGATGCAGTCTGCATGCACCTAGCGCTGTGTCTGGCTGTGGCATTGCGTTTGCAGCATCATGCGATGCCTAGGATCCATATCTTCTGTTGTATGGCCCTGTTTGGCATCGTTGACTGTCGTAGGCACTGCCTGGGTTCGTACAGCCATAACTTCTTGTAGCTATTTTTCTAGCTGATTCTGACTGCACAACTACTTTTGCAGCGTCGGTATTATGGTATGGTCCAGTTTTCAGGCAAAAACGGACGACGCCCGGGTCTTGGGCTGTCGGGCGTCTGGCAGGGCTCGCCGAGAAAACCGTGCCTGCCAGAAAACAAGTCTAGCACTATTTTCTGATTGGCTGGTTAGCTGAGTAACAACTTTTACACTAGTGGGGGGGGACCTACAACTTGGAGGGGTTCCCCATTGTTGCTCATTCTTCATTGCTAATGAGTTACTTCCATTCTTCATCGGCTTTCTGGCGCTAATACTGGCGCGCGCACTTCTGAGTAACAAACCCAGAGCTTCCAGACATAGTCTCTAGAGCAGCAGACTGAGGGGGCAGCAGACTTAAGCAACGAGCGTGGAAGCCCACACGCTGCATCGACAACACATGCTACCCCAACCTGCTGCCTAGGTTTCTAGGTTGGTATCAGAGCCAGAGCGTAGCAGCAGCAGCAGAAGACTGGCGTACAGGTGCCAGACAACGCCGGCGGACCCCCATATGCACAAGTGCAGGGGAAATGGTGTCGGATGTTTTCCGGCAGCATTGACCCGCCTGGTGGCGGCGTCAGATTTTTTCCCACGGCCAGTGGGCCAGGGGAAATGCTGCCAAAATTTTTTCGGCAGCACTGACCCCCACACATGACGCGAGGAGGTGAGCGGCAGGCCGCGTCCAACACTTGTGGGCGACAACGCACGTGGCAACGTCACCCAGGTGCAGTTACTTGAAAAAGCACGCAGCAGCAGCAGCTTGCAGCAGCGGCAGTCGTAGGCAACGGCAGCAAGCAGTGGCAGCAGCAGCCAACAGCAGCTGCGTGCAATAGTAGCAGCAGACAGAAGCAGCAGCTCGCAACCGCCTGCAGTAGCAGCAACCCGCAATAGCTGCTCGTAGCAGCATTAGCCTGCAGCAGCAGCTTGTAGTAGCAGCAGCCTGCAACAACAGCGAGTAGCAGCAGTGGCAAGCAGCACCTGCAACAGCGTGTAGTAGCAACAGCAGGCTGCAACAGCCGCAACAGCAAGCCGCGGCAGCAGCCAGCAGCAGCGGCTGCTACTACTGCTTGCTGCCCGCAGTGAGCGAGCAGCGAGCAGCAGCCCGTTGCTGCCAGCGAGCAGTAGCTCGCTGCCCGTTGTCAGCGAGCAGCAGCTCGCTGCCCGTTGCGAGCGAGTAGTAGATGGCTGCTCGCTGCCAACGAGCAGCAGCTCGTTGCGAGCGAGTAGCAGCCTGCTGCTTGCAGCTGACAGCGGGCAGCTGCCCACTGTAACATACGAGGAAGAAAGAAAAAGAAAAAAAAAGAGCAAAAAAAAATCCCCTATCCCACCTGCTTCGCCGCCGCTGCTGCAGCAGCTGCCTTCGTTGCTGTAGCAGCCCTAGCAGTTGCAACAGCCCGCAGCAGCAGCAACTGCTGCTACAACTACAGCCGTAGCAGCAGCAGCAGCAGCAGTAGTAGCAGCAGCCGCAGCAACAGCAACCGCAGTAGCAACAATAGCAGCAGTAGCAGCAGCTGCTACAGCATCAGCAGCAGTAGCAGTAGCAGCACCAACCGTAGTAGCAGGCGCAGCAACAGCAGCTAACAGCAGGAGCAGCAGTAGCAACAGCAACAGCAGCAACAACAGCAACTGTAGCAGCGGCCCCAACAACCGCCACTGCTGATGTCAGCATCCCGCTGCTGACATCATTACTGATGTCATCAATTAAAAGAAAACCCAAAAGAAAGGGGCAAGGGAAGGGGGAAACAATCCTAAGGGTGGGCAGAACGTCCACCGTCCTCAGCAAGGCGCCACTGCTGATGTCAGCAATCCCAAAGAGAAAAAAACAAACAAAACAAGGGCATCACACCATGGCTGGTAGCCCCACTGGGGAGGGGTCCTCCTTTGGTGGGGGGACCCCCACCCCCCTTTCTTGCAGCGGCAACAGCAGAAGCAGTAGCAGCAGCGGCAACAGCAGTAGTAGCAACAAGAGCAGCAGCAGCAGCAAGAGGAGTAGGAACAACAGGAGAAGCAGGAGCAGCAACAGCAGCAGTAGCAGCAGTAGCAGGAGCACCAGCAACAGCGGAAGCAGCAGCAGTAGCAGTAGCAACAACAGGAGGAGCAGCGGCGCCAGTAGCCCTCTGACGTCATTGGTGATAACCCTGACCCCCTCGCTACTCTTCAGCAACAGCTTGCCGCCCTGACACAGCAGCTTGCGGCACTGCAATCGTTCGTTTCCCAGTCTGCCCCCAATGCGCCTCCGTCTGTATCACAAGGTTAGCTACCGCTTCAAAAACCTCAGATTTCAAGCCGTTAGCATCTTGCTGATGATTCTGAGTAAGCTCTAGTGCCAAACGAGTCTAGTAGAGTTGCTCCTAGAGCTCTCCCATGACTTCTTTGTGATCAGGTATGATGGATGGGAGTGCGATGAGGGTGGATGATCCATGTTTTGGTAGTGTTTTCCTAACCCCAGTGGGTGCAGGAATGTAAAGAGGATGGCGAGGAGCAGATAAAGACCCCTCCAAGAGATGAGGGGAGTTCAGAAGGATGCAGACCATGCGGAGGATGAGGCTGCAGAACAAAAAGTGGGGGTAGCACAACAGCGGCGGAAGCAACAAGCATAGAGACACAAGCTCCCATTGAGAGAACGAGGCACAAGAGGCCTGTCAGTGCGGCCGTGTAGATAGTCGCTACTACTGCACATGCGGGAACAAGGGTCTTGACGCAACTTGTGGTGGGAGAAGTAACTGCTGCGGTGAAGAAAATGGAAGAGACGATGGTGGTCCAAATTGGACTGGAATACAGACGAGGCTCAGATGGCTACTGTGGGAGCAACAATGGCGACTACCGGTGCTGTTGTAGGAAGCTGCGTTAATTCTTTCACAACAGCTGCTATGAGTGGCCCGGATGTGGATGCTGCCTGGGTGAACTCCTCCTTGGCACGCCCACCAGCAATGGCTGCGGGTGTAAGTGAGACTTAAGTCGTGGCTCCAAATGTTACTGCATCAGCTGCTACTGCATCAAGCACGGCACAGAAAAGGTTGATAGCACTGGAAAGTGCAAAACCCTTGCGCATGAAAGGGTTTGCAGATGCCTGGCCCACTGGTGCTACAAGGGGTGGCTGCGGCTGTTGATGTGTTGACTTAAGCTGTTGCGACTGTGACTGGTGTGGCTGGGATTGTGACTGTGAATTCCATGGTGGCTGTGTACCACCTAGAGGAGGAACAGTAGGGGTACATGGAGTGCTTACCGACGGTCCACGCATGCGGCTAGTTGTCAAAATTCTGTCGAAGCTGCTGGCCGGAATGTCATCCGTCATGTAGACTTGGCAGTCAATCTTCTCCTGTTTGCGCTCGTACTCTACGGCAGCCTCGCCTAAGCCATACTTACCTTGCAAATGCATATGGTACTGGCGCCGGTACTTAGAATCTTGTACCGTGGCTGCTCCTCCTCCCATCGTTCCACCATCATTGATGGTGGCCACTCCTCGTCGGATGGAAAGAAAATGGGCGGTGACTCCAGTGGTCATGCCATGATGACAATGAAATGGCAGCAACGCCACCAAGAGGAGGCCTACTACGGCAATGAAGACGATGGAGTGACTGGTTGCAGATGAGACCGTAGGCAAGGGTCATGCCGACACCACCGATGATACGACAACATTACCACTAGCCTGCAAGCTCAGGCCACGGGTTCGGATGTGGCTGCAGCAAGAATGAGGAACGTAGGTGAAGCTGCGGCTGTCAGCTAGGGTTGTAGCTGCGGCTACAGCTTTGACTGCCGCTACCATCATAGCCACTGCTGTGGACACGACTGCAGCCGCCATCCAGCCTCTTGTGCGTGTGTGGTAGTGCTATGGCTGCAGAAACATCTACATGATTTTGGTGCAACAGCGAGAGTAGTAGCAGAAGTTGTTGCAATTGTCACGTGATGGTAGCGGCGGCTGGAACTGCTATGGTTGCCGCTGTAGATGCCGAGGAGATCAAGAGACATCACCAGCTGCTACCGTTGTTGGAAGTACGGAGGTGGCAGCCGAATCTGAACCAATGGTGGTGGGGAGATGGAGCGACACTTGAGGAACGGACGGCCATAGGGGGTGAACCGGCGCTGTGATTTTGCTGTTGATTCTAGGATTACATCGATTTGGCGCCTAAATCATGATTCTTCTGTGATTCTGTCATCGAGAGGGAACCAGTTTAAATCAGCGGGACCTGGCTGCCGTGTCCACAACTCTCGCGGGTTTACCCCTTCCCACATTGGCGGCTAAACATCCTGATTTTGCGGACAGATCCTTCTCCGATGGGCCACCCCCCCAATGCACATCTCCCGAATAGAGCGACGTCAAGTTGCGCGCAAACTTTCGACCAATTTCCGGCCGGTTTGGAAATTGTCCATGACCTTCGATGACTAATTAGATTGAGTAAAAAAAAAATCGCACAGGTTTATAAATGAACGTCTTCGAAGTGGGTCTTATCTTCCATTCTTCGTTTCTCCGCACTTGAGACGTTTCCCAGATGTTGGGAACCCTGCCACGTAGGATTTCAGGACGAAACAATCATGATGAATCAGCAGGAAACCTTTGATTTCTCCTTTGATTCTGCTGCGACGTTTTGGCGCAATCGCAAGCATTGACGAGCCATCGCAGATTGGATCGCCGCGCCGCCTCCCGCTAACCAATCCGGCGGGTTCATAGAATCAATAGCAAAATCAAAGCGCCGGTTGACCCCCATAGAGAGGCCAAGGTCCTCGAAGACTGGAGGTCAAAGCGCGAACAAGAGAGCCCGGCATTAAAACTACAGGAGTCGACCTCCCTTCACCCTGCTCCGCTCTGCCACAGGCTACCTAATGGTGATGAGCGGGGGCGGAAGGAGCTAGACAGCCAAAACGCAACCTGCTACTGGTGGAAAATGCAGTACCGAGAAGGTGTAGACCTCAAGGGCTGCTGAAGTGTGGTACGCATGTTGTGATGTGAGCCATCCCCATCTGTCTGTATAGCTTTCCTTGACCACTCAGGCGTGTTTATGCTTGTACCAATCCCTGATGCAGACCCAGGTGGCGTCGGAGCACCGATAGATGGTGATCCCATCCACCGGTAGCTCCAAGACAGCTGCTATGACCTCCCAGATGCTTACTGGGGTACTCTGCAGTTTTTCTACAGTTGGCAGAGTTTTCTCGGTGGATTGGCTCTCAAGCATGGTTTGCATGTTTTGTATTTTGTGTCCACCGATCGGTGTCGGACATGTATGTGTGACCAGTTATAGCGTTTAGCTTTGAGATTGTACATCTCTTAGTTCAGACGGTGTTGCATTTGGATTCCTTTGAGCAAAGATGTGGCCAAAGCATTGGTTTGGGGCCAGTTCTAGGACAAACTGACAATGCCGTGTATGTCACCCGTCGTGCGCTGTAGTGGGTATTTATGAGGTGTGCTTATCATATGCCTTTTCTCTCTGCATTACTAAGCTATTGGAGCTTATGAGATTTTGTGCATCTCCTAGCCTAACCCTTGCTGTTCCTTGAACCTATTACTTGCTAGTGCAGTGGCTGACTGGGAAGTGTCGCGACGTCAGCAACAGCAAGGCTAGGAAGCTTCCTAGTAGTTCCCTAGCCCATACCGTGGCGTGCCCACGGCCGAGAATGGCGACGGGCTGGGCTCCAAGGATTATGCCTCGCCACGAGAGGCGCGGCAAGAAACTGATGACTAGCTCTTCCCTCATGTTGCTCTAACACTAGTATTTAGTAGAACACGAGGGTGAGAGTGAGTGACATCATTGATTTGTTTGCGAAGCTCGCTTTGATGTTAGAAGTAGTGAGTAACAAGGGTGCAAGGCTGTATGTAAGGTGTGCATGGGTCACGAAGTACGACCGGCATAGAGAAGGATGATTAAAGAAGAAAGAAAAGGATATGGAATAGAAAACTACTTCTCAAAAGCGAATTTTGTACGAGTTTCCGCAATGGGTAGATGATGGAAGAAATGGAAACCATGTGGTTTGTACATTTTTTGAACCATGATGAGATACATGCTATTCATATGCATTTGGATTAAAAATAATGATTTGAATAGAATGATGTACTCTTCTACTCTAGAGCATTTGCAATTCTATGTGTTTCTTGTGAACCTTGTTGGTTTTTGCGCATCTCTCATTGTGTTCTGTTGTGTCCTCCCGGCTTGTGTACATTGGTGAGCAGATGACTAGCGGCAAGATTCGACGCTGCTGGAGTGTCGTCTGGTGGAGCCGACGCACGTTGAGGCCTACTCGCAGTTCGCTGGAGCCTCCTCCCTCCGGCGATATGCTCACCTCCATCGGCAAGCCTCCTCGGCGCATGGGCCGTCGGCGGTCACTGCCTCCGTAGATGCTGTGTGCATGCGTCTAGTGCTAGATCTGACTGTACCATTGCGTCTGCAGCGTCGTGCTCTCCCTAGGGTCCATGTCTCAGGTTGCGTGGCACTGTTTGACATCATGGACTGGATTCGGGCAGTCATGACTCCTTGCTGCTATTTTTTCTAGCTGTTTCTGACCACACGACTGCGTTTGAAGCATTGGTATTATGGTATGGTCCACTTTTCAGGCAAATCGGACGACGCCCGGGTTTTGGGCTGTCGGCTGTCTGGCAGGGCTCACCGAGAAAACCCTGCCTGCCAGAAAATACGTCTGGGTCTATTTTCCGATTGGCTGGTTAGCTGAGTAACAAGCTCTACAGAGCTGGGGGAGGGGGGATCTAGAACTTGGAGGTGTCTCCCATTGTTGCTCATTCTTCAGTCCTAATCAATCACTTTCAGTTTTCAGCTGCTTTCTGGCGCTAACACTGGCGCGCGCGTTTATGAGTAACAAACCCAGAGCATCCTGACTTAGACTCTAGAGCGGCAGACTGAGGGGGCAGCAGACTAAGAAACGAGCGTGGAAGCCCGCACGCTGCATCAAGTATTGGTTTTCGTGCATCTCTCATTGTACTCTGTTTTGTCCTCCCGGTTGTGTACATCGGCGTGCGGATGACTGACGGCGAGACTCGACGTTGCTAGAGTGTCACTCGGTGGAGCCGACGCGAGCTGAGGCCCACTCACCGTTCGCTGGAGCCTCCTCCCTCCGGCGATGCGTTCAGCTCCATCGGCAGGCCTCCTCGGCGGTCGGGCCGCCGGCGGTCAGTGCCATTGCAGATGCTGTCTGCATGCACCCAGCACTGTCTCTGGTTGTGGGGTTGCGTCTGCAGCATCATGCTGTGCCTAGGGTCCATGTCTCCTGCTGTGTGGCCCTGTTTAACATCACTGACTGTCGTAGGCCCTGCCTGGGTTTGGGCAGCCATAACTATTTGCTGCTATTTTTCTAGCTGATTCTGACCGCACGACTGCGTTTGTAGCGTCGATATTATGGTATGGTCCAGTTTTAGGGCAAAACGGACGACGCCCGGGTTTTGGGTTCTCGGGCGTCTGGCAGGGCTCACCGAGAAAACCCTGCCTGCCATAAAACAGCTCTAGGACTATTTTCTGATTGGCTGGTTAGCTGAGTAACAAGTTCTACACTAGTGGGGGGGAGCTAGAACTTGGAGGGGTCTCCCATTGTTGCTCATTCTTCATTCCTAATCAGTCACTTTCAGTTTTTAGCTGCTTTCTGGTGCTAACACTGGCGTGCGCGTTTCTGAGTAACAAACCCAGAGCTTCCAGATTTAGACTCTAGAGTAGCAGACTGAGGGGGCAGCAGACTTAAGCAACGAGCGTGGAAGCCCACACGCTGCATCAACAATGCTGCTGCCCTAACTTTCTGCCTAGCATTTCTAGCTTGGTATCAGAGCCAGAGCGTAGCAGCGGCAGTAGAAGACTGGCGTACAGGTGCCAGACAACGCCGACAAACCCCCATACACGCCAGTGCAAGGGAAATGCTGCCGGAATTTTCTCGGCAGCATTGACCCGCCTGGTGACGGCGTCAGAGTTTTTCCCACGGCCACTGGGCTAAGGGAAATGTTGCCCAAATTCTTTCGGCAGCACTGATCCCCACGCGTGACGAGAGGAGGTGAACGACAAGCCACGCCCGACACCTTCAGGCGACGACACACGCTGCAACGTCAACCAGGTGCAGTGACTGGCACCAGCAAGCAGCAGCAGTAGTGTGCAGCAATGGTAGCCACAGGCAACGGCAGCGAGCAGTGGCAGCAACAGCCAGCAACAACTATGTGTAGTAGTAGCATCAAGCAGAAGCAGCAGCTTGCAGCAGCCCACAGTAGCAGCATCCCATAGCAGCAGCATCCCGTAGCAGCAGCCCGCATCAGTAGCAGCCCGTAGCAGCTCGCAACAGCAGCCCGCAGCAGCAACCCGCAGCAGTAGCGAGTAGTAGCGAAAGCGAGCAGTAAGTAACACTTGCAGCAGCGAGCAACAGGAGTAGCAGGCTGCAATAAATGCAACAGCAAGCCGTAGCAGCAGCTAGCTGGAGCAGGAACAGCAATGAGCAACCACCGGTAGCAGCCAGTAGCGGCTGCTACTACTTTAGCCCACAGCTCACCATGAGCAACGGGCTGCTGGTAGCGAGCCCGCTGCTCGCAGCAGACAGCGGGCTCGCTGCTCGCTGTAGGCAGCGGGCAGCGAGTAGCGGAGCCCGCTATGACAGACGAAAGAGAAAAAAAGAGGAAAAAAGACACCACCACCCCACCAACATCTCTACTGCGGCTGAAGCGGCTCCCATAGCTACTACAGCACCCACAACAGCTGCAGCAGCCCGTAGTAGCAGCAAAAGCAGTTGCTGTTGCAACTGCGGCTGTAGTAACAATAGCAACAGCAGCAGCAGCTGCTGCACTAGCAGTAGTAGTAGCACCAGCAGAGCAGCTGTAGCAGTAGCAGCAGCATCAGCAGTAGTTGTAGCAGCAACAGCTGCAACACCGGTCCCAACAACCGTAGTTGCAGCCCCAATAATCACCGCTGCTGACGTCAGCATCACGTTGCTGACATCACTACTGACATCACTGCTGACGTCATCAACATAAAAAAATAGGGAGAAGGGGGAAGAAAACCAAAGGGTGGGCAGGGAGTCAGTAGTAGCCCTGCACATAATGCGGCAGCAGTTGCTGACGTCAGGCGTCCTAAGCCAAAGTCACTGCTGACATCACCAACAAGAAAGAAAAAAACAAAACCAAGGGGCACCAAACCATGGCTGGCAGCCCCAATGGGGAGGGGTCCTCCTCTGTTGGGGGGACCTCCATCCCCCCTTTCTTGAAGCGGCTGCAGCAGTAGCAGCAACAGCAATAGCAGTAGTAGCAGCAGCAACAGCAGCATCAGCAACAACAGCAGCAGCAATAACAGCAGCAGTAGTAGCAGCGGCAGCAGCAATAGCAGCAACAATAGCAGCAGTAGCAGCAGTAGCAGCAACAACAGTAGCAGCAGCAGCAGCAACAGCAGTAGCATCAGCAGCGGTAGTAGCAGCAGCAACAGCAGTAGCAGCAACAGTAGCAGCTCCCTGAGATCGTTGGCGGCAACCCTGACCCCCTGGCTGCTCTTCAGCAACAGTTTGCTGCCTTGACGCAGCAGCTTGCAGCGCTGCAGCCATTGGCCTCCCAGACGGCCACCAATGCACCGCCGCCATTCATCCCTCCAGGGCACGCCAGCCCAGCTGTGTTTGCTGCCGCACACTACCTGGCGTAGCAGCAGACTCAGCGCCAGCGGCAGACCGTGACCTCCGTCCTTGGCCCAACTCTGGGCGCCGGCCGCAAGCAAAAGGACTTTGAGACGCCGTCGCCGCCGCTTCAGGCCAACAGCAGTTACGGAGCTGGAAGCGCAGCTTCCGGATTTGGGCGCAGGGTGAGGGCCTGTTGGCATACTACACCTTCCCGTATGACCCCACCCTCGCCGACCAGTTGTATGACGCCGGTCGTGCTGTCCGTGCTCTAGTTCCTGTTGCCCCTCCGGCTTCCCGCCTCGCCCTAGAGACCCTTCCTCGGCGGCTTCACCGCTGGCGCCACCCCGAACCCTGTAGCCGCATGGCACGTCCTCACTCGTCCCCATCGCTTGTCTAGCGAGGCAGAGACCAGCCGCCTACTACGGGAGTTCAACTCCTTGCACATGGGGAAGACCAAGACGGTCACATCCTACTGGTAGGGGGCGGAGGACATTCCTCGTCGCCTCGGCACCTCTGCCCCACCCCCCAATGGCCACGCTCCTTACCATCGCGTGGTGCCACTGTTGCGTATGCGGACATCTTCGTACACTACTCTCACAACATCCTCTCCACCATGGCGGCCCAGGGTACCCTCATGCCCTAGGCATACGAGCTCTTCCTCCGGATCGAGGAAGCTCGTCTAGAGTCCCAACTCCAACGCACGGAGGCTCTCGCCTCCCCTGCCGTCGCCTCCATGGCCGTCGCCTCCCTTGCCGCAGCTACCTCATCGTCATCTGGGAAGAAGAAGCATCGGAACAAGAAAGGCAAGGGTCAGCAGCAGCAGCAGTAGCCGTCGACCGGGTCCAGCAGTGGCGGCTCGGTCTGCCACAACTATGGCCAGCCCGGGCACGGGTGGTACACGTGCCCTTTACCGACGGATGAGGCGCCCGCCATCGCCACCATGTGTTGCCAGCAGGAGCGCCGTCTCGCCTCTGCCACCATAGCTGTCGCCGGCTCTGACGCCTTGGCCTCGTCCAGCAGCTCCACCACTCCGGTCGCTTTTCCAGTCCAGCCGACACCAGCGCCGTAGCCGCACCATCTGCAGCCATCGGCACCTCTGTTTCCCTCGCCGGCACAGTCCTCCTCCTACCCGGGTTCCGGTGTTGTCACTCCGTACTCAGTTTACACCCCCCGGCCGTCCTCCCATGAGCGACGGCTGGAGAAATTCATCGTGCTCTAGCTGGGCCTGCCTCGCCCTCCTCCCCAGGGAAGTGCGAGTTGCATCACCTCCTACTCTCCTGCCCAGCCATGCATGACTGAGACTGAGCTGTAGTTGTGTCCCGTTTCCTCGTCTGTCTCGTCGTCTCCCATGGTCTCCTCCACCCCTTTTCGTGACGACATTGCGTGGCTCGACGATTGGTAGTCTCAGTTCGCGCCCCCTTCCACCGCGTCCGCGTCCCTTGCTTGCTGCCATGTGACGGTTAGCGACCTGGCGACCCCGGTCCAGGACCTTGCTGAGACCTGGATCATCAACTCCGGAGCCACGCATCACATGATGGCCTCTCGTGAGGCCTTTAGTGTGCTCAGCCCTGTAGGCGATGTCTTCGGTGTCCAGACGGGCTCCGGACAGGTGTTGCCTGTCCGTGGTGTTGGCATCGTTCGTTTCCGTGGTCTTGGCGATGACGTCTTTCTGACCGATGTCCTTTTCGTCCCAGGTCTCGAGCTCAGCCTCCTGTCTGTCACTGCCCTTGATTGCATGATCATGGAAGTTGTACACTCGCGTGGTATTGGCACGGTGTTGTTGCAAGCTGTGGCATGTACCTCGCCTCTCCTCCTCTCCTTCTGTCTCCTCCCCGTTGGCCGCCACAGGCCATGTGTTTGTCACCAGCATGCTCTCTCCTCAGCACACCCGTCTGCTGTACCGCCGCCTTTGCCATGTCCACTGTGCCGTTGTTGACAGCATGCTCCTCACCCAGCCAGCCAAGGGCCTTGACCCGGAGACTTTCCCTCTCCCATGCCCCACCGAGTGCATTGATTGCGCTGAGGGAAAGATGCACCGGTCCACGTATCTTTGGTCTTCCTCTTGTGCATCCGCCCCTCGCGACCTCGTCCATTCGGATGTCATGGGCCCTCTCCCCATTGAGTCTGTCGGCGAGCATGGCCGCTATGTCTTCACCCTCACTGAGGACTATTCTCGCTACTGCCGGGTCTTCTGCCTTCGGTAGAAGAGCGATGTCGCCCGAGCCATCCAAGACTGGCTTGTCCTTGCGGAGCACGAGTGTGGCCGCTCTATTCGCCGCTTTCGCTCCGATCGCGGTGGTGAGTACTTGGGTAAGACCACGACCTTTCTCGCCTCCCGCGGTATCCACCATGAGACGTCTGCGCCCTACACGTCCGCCCAGAACGGTGTCTCCGAGCGGTGGAACCGTACCATGGCCGACGCCGTCCGCACCATGCGGGTCGAGTCAGGTCTCTCCAATGGCTTCTACTTTGAAGCCATGGCCTACATGACATGGGTCTGGAACCGGACACCCCACGGACCCCTTCCCCGCCAGTCCACGTCGTACCAGCATTGGTGTGGTCAGTGCGTTGACCTCCGCCCGGCTCTCGTCTGGGACTGCGTGGCCATTGTGTGGCTGACCGCCCCGTAGCAGGGTGGCAAGCTCACCCCCCGTGGACGTCCCTCCACCTTCCTTGGGGTCTCTCATGAGTCCAAGGCCTGGAGCTTCTGAGATCCTTCTCGACACTGCATCGTCGATTCCTGCTATGCCCTCTTCTTCGAGGACCTGTTTCCCCGCGACCTCATTCGCTCCGGCTCGTCCGTGTCTATCCCGTCTCGTGGAGGAGGGGTGAGTGCGTCCTCCGTCCTGCCGCTTCCGGGTGACACATCCCTCAGTCCCTCTGAGCCAACAGCCCCAGTCGAGACCACTGGCACCTCCGGACCAGTAGTCCCAGTCGCGTCCGCTGGTCCCTCCGGGCCGGCAGCCCTAGTCGCGACCACTGGTCCCTCCGGACCAGTAGCTCCAGTCACGTCCGCTGGTCCCTCCGGGCCGGCAGCCCCAGTCGCGACCCCTGGCCCCGCCGGTTCAGTAGCCCCAATTGCGTCCGCTGGTCCCTCCGGGCCGGCAGCCCCAGTCGCGACCACTGGCCCCTCCGGACCACCAGCCAGAGCCGCGTCCACCAGCCCCCCCCAGTCGGGAGCCCCAGTCGTGTCCACTGGCCCCTCTGGGCCAGCAGCCCTGTCCGACTCTGTTGGCCCGTCGGACTCAGCGCCATCACCTGCCTTGCCACGCTTCACACGTGGCCCAGGCGGCAGCCTCCGACTCGGGCCATCGGTGAGCGCGCAGACCGTCGTATCGCGCTCCGTGGCGCCTTGACCCCCCGTGGCTCCACGTGTTTCCTCCACTCCCACGGTCGTGAGTGGGGATTCTGGCACCAAGGCCCTCGGCTTGACCACCTCAGCCATCATTGCAGACCTTCACCCGGGCTTTGCACTGGGCTACGCCATGCTTCATCACAAGCATCGGCATGCTGTCATGGCTGCACTCACACGCATCCCACATGGGACTCGAGATGCACACGCTCTCTCAGTCCGCTCCACAGCACGCCCGGAGGACCCAGCCACCCTGCGTGAGGCTCGAGCCTCTCCTTATGCTGCACACTGGGACGCTGCCTTCGCCGATCAGCTCGCCGCCATCTGACAGCACCACGTGTACGACCTCGTCGACCTTCCTCCAGGTCGGAAGGCCATCGGTGCAAAGTGGGTCTTTCGGCACAAGTGGACCCCCGACGGGTCCTTGGACAAGTACAAGGCCCGCCTTACAGCCAAGGGGTTCGCCCAGATTCTTGGGGTCGATTACGACTAGATCTTTGCCCCAGTTGGTTGGTTCTCCACCAGCTGGGCGCTCTATAGCCTGGTCATCCAGCATGGGTGGGAGCTGCATCAGATGGATGTGAGCAATGCGTTTTTCCATGGCTCACTGGAGGGTGAGAAGCTCTACATGGTGCAGCTCTAAGGCTTTGACGATGGCATTGGGAGAGTCTGGCAACTGCGTAAGGCCCTCTATGGCCTGAAGTAGTTGCCTCGGTGCTGGAACCAGGAGATCAGCAACACACTCCTTCACGGCGGGCTCCAGCGCAACACCGTTGACCCCGCACTGTTTGTCAGTCCGCGAGGCCAGACCTTCGCTGCTGTTCTGGTTTACGTCGACGATCTCCTCATCGCGTTGCCAGACACGGCTGGCATCCAGCATGTCAAGGACTTGCTACACGCTGCCTACGAGATGAAGGATCTTGGATCGGCCAGAGTCTTCCTGGGTATGGAGCTCGAGCATGATCGCTCCCAGGGCGTCCTGCACATCCACCTAGTCGCCTATGTGCAGACTTTGTCCACCCGCTTTGCGGAGAACCTGCCACTCGTGCCGAGCGCATCTTCACCCATGTCACCGGATGGCCAGGTGAAGCTGGAGATATTGACCCAGCTGTTGTGGGGAGCCAGTCGATGTAACCACATACATACGAGTCATCGGGTCACTAATGTTCCTGGCGACGATGATGCGTCTAGACATCGCGTTTGCCGTCAACCTCCTGGCCCGATTTTCTCAGGATCCGCGTCACCTCCACTATGAGGCGACGATCCAAGTGCTGCGCTACGTCGTCTCGACTCCTCGGCGAGGTCTCATGCTCCGCCGCCAGGCGTCTGTTTTCGCGTTGGGCTGCACCGACAGTGACAGGGCCGGCAGTCCGGACGGTAAGAGTCGCACAGGCTGGGTCTTTCTGATTGGCGGCACGGCTGTGTCCTGGCGCAATGGCAAGCAAGGGTGCATTGCACGCAGCACTGCTGAGGCTAAGTACGTTGCGCTTCGCTCAGGGGCATGTGAGAGTGTGTGGTTGCGTCGTCTGTTGTCCGAGTTGCGTCAGTCTGTCGCATCCATCACATTGCATTGTGACAATGAGAGTGCCATGGCCATTGCCGACAATGACGGCGTGCATCACACACGTACAAAGCACATCAACGTTGAGTATCACTATGTGCATTCATTGTTTCATGAGGGCAGCATCAGCATCGTGTGGGTTGAGACAGCACGGCAATTGGCTGACGTCTTGACCAAGGTACTGAATCGCGACTCGTTCAAGAAGGCTTTGAGTTCGGTTGGCATGCGTCTGTGAGTGGCTCTTTTGTCTCTGCTTGCTTTTCTCCGTGTCCTGGGGGAGTCTGGTCGTTGACTGTGTCTCTGCCCGCACATGTACACTACGCTTGTGAGTCATGGGGGAGTGTTGGTTTTCGTGCATCTCTCATTGTACTCTGTTGTATCCTCCCGGCTTGTGTACATCGACTTGCAGATGACTGACGGTGAGACTCGACGTTGCTGGAGTGTCGCTCGGTGGAGCCGACGCACGCTGAGGCCCACTCACCGTTCACTGGAGCCTCTTCCCTCCGACGATGCGCTCAGCTCCATCGGTAGGCCTCCTCGGCGGTCGGGCCGCCGGCGGTCACTGGCACTACAGATGCTATCTGCATGCATCCAGCACTGTCTCTGGTTGTGGCGTTGCGTATGCAACATCATGGTGTGCCTAGGGTCCATGTCTCCTACTGTGTGGCCTTGTTTGGCATCACTGACTGTCGTAGGCACTACCTGGGTTTGGGCAGCCATAACTCTTTGCTGCTATTTTTTTAGCTGATTTTGACCGCAGCGTCGGTGTTATGGTATGGTCCCATTTTCAGGCAAAATGGACGACGCCCGGGTTTTGGGCTGTCGGGTGTCTAGCAGGGCTCATCGAGAAAACCCTACTAGCCAGAAAACAGGTTCAGGACTATTTTCTGATTGGTTGGTTAGCTGTGTAACAAGTTCTACACTAGTGGGGGGGGGGGAGCTAGAACTTGGAGGGGTCTCCCATTGTTGCTCATTCTTCATTCCTAATCAGACACTTTCAGTTTTCAGATGCTTTCTGGCGCTAACACTGGCGCGCGCGTTTCTGAGTAACAAACCTAGAGCTTCCAGAGTTATACTCTAGAGCAGCAGACTGAGGGGGTAGGAGACTTAAGCAAAGAGCGTGGAAGCCCGCACGCTGCATCAACAACGCTGCTGCCCCAACTTGCTGCCTAGCATTTCTAGCTTCAAGAACGCTGCTGGCCCAACCTGCTGAGAAGCATTTCTAGCTCAGTCTAAATCACCGGTCTCGTTCGATCCACATCAAGGTGTTGTGATTTGTGACGTTCTTGTATAGTCTATTGTGACCACTTGGCCGTGTCCATACTCGTACAGATCCCTGAAGCGGGCCCTGGTGACATCGGAGGGACGACGGGCGGCGAACTACCAGCTTGGAGCTGGGCGAATACCGTTCCAGAGCCCCGGACACTGCCGGGACTCCCTCCTGTTTTTCTGCAGCCTGCAGGAGTCTTTTCGGCGGACTGGCCATGAGCCCGATTTGCATGTTTTTGCATTGCGTGTCCACCGTCTGATGATGGATGCATGCGTGTGACCAGTCTTAGCGTCCGTCTCGTGATCCTGCACGTCTAGGTTCAGACAGCGTAGCATTCTGACATGTGTGCGCAGAGTTATGGCCAAAACAGTGGTTCTGGGCCGGTTTTAGGACAGCTCTTGGACCGCCGCGTGCAACACCCGCTGTGCGCCCCGGCAGGTATTTAGGCCATGGACCTGTCATTTGTTATCTCTCTTTGCAAATGCTATTGAAGCATTGAGACACCTTGCCTTGTGTCCCCTAGCCAAACTCTTACCGTTGCGTGCACGACTTGTGACTGTCGTCACCGTCTGATCAGGCACTGATGCCTGGTCAATGGGAGTGTTGCTAGTAAGCTTCATTGCATCTTCTCATGGTATCAGAGCAGTGAGACAGTTCTCACTGAACTGCGCAGCAGAGACGTAGTAGAGCAGCAGTAGTGAGAGTCAGCGCAACAGCAGATCCACTGGGGCCTGTCGAAGACAGCCGGTCGCAGTCGACGCAGCCCACACCCATCATGTGAGACCGTAGCAGCGGCATTGCCACCGTGCCAGCAGCAGCATAGCAGCAAGCAGCAGCAGCAGCAGCAGCAATGGCAGCAGCAGCAGTAGCAGCGGCAGCAGCAGCACTGTAGCCGCAGCTACAGCAGCGCGTGGCGGCTGCAGCGAGTGCAGCCGCCGTTTGCAGCCGCAACAGCGAGCGGCGGCAGCGGCGGCAGCAGCAAAGTAGGAGCAGCAACAACAGCAGCAGTGCAACAGCAGCAGCGGCAGCCGCGGTGGCAGCAGTAAAGGAGCAGCAGCTGTAGTAACAGCAGCGCAGCAGTAGCAGCAGCAGCAGCACGCGACGGCGGGAGCGAACAGCAGCCGCAACTCACAGCAGCAACAGCAGCATTATGCAGCCGCTGCTGCCACTACTGCACACGCAGCCACGCAACTACTGCTACAGCTCATAGCACAGCTGCAGCAGCAGCTGAGCAGAAGCTGCTGCACAACCTCCGCGTAGCCGCCGCGGAGCGACTGCACGCTCGCGCATAACCGCGAGAGAAGAAAAAAGGGAGGGAGTTGAGCCGACATCAGCATTTTTGCTTGCTGATGTCATCAGGTCGTGCTTACGTCAGTAACCACTTGCTGACGTCAACAGGATACTTAGCTAAAATTTTGGCCGGACAGTAAAAAATTGCGAGCGTCTCAAATCCTCGAGAAAAGCTGATGCTTTTGCAATCCGACAAAGCTGACTTGTCGACCCATATTGAGAGGCGACATGAACTCGTCAGACAACAACGAGAAGGCGACAGATGATCCCTCCTCCTCCTCCTTTTGTGGGGTCCGGAGTCCACACTCGCAGGCCATTGAGGATCTGCGGAGCCAGCAGGTTGAGATGCGTCGCCTACAGCGGGAGCAGACTGATGCCATCCGTACGCTGACTGAGCGTCTGCGTGGCCAGTCCACAGTCCCACGGCAGGTTTCCGAGGGAGCTGCCGACGTCGCGGTCTCTACACAGCAGTCGGCTCAGGCACCCGTTACAGGAGCTCGACCTGACCCACCACCTTGTGACCTCCTAGATGATGAGCCATTCATGCCAGGCATGACAGACAACTCCCCGGATCATGAGATTTGAGTTCTTCAGGAGAGCCTCCGTCAGCTGCAGACGGGCACCAGATCTCCTCGGATTCCTACGGTGCGATCGTCACCTGACTATCCCGGTGACTATCCCCTTCCAGGAGTCTTCCCCGTCCCTCGTCCCCGTCGACTTGCGGTTGCTCTCCCCACGGAGCGGCAAACCAAGGACTTTGAGACACCATCTCCACGGTACATCACTGAGGATGGCTTCGACTACTGGGAGATCCTCTTTCAGGTTTGGGCTACTTCAGAGGGCATGTGGCACTACTACCACAGCCCGTATCAACCTACAAACCCAGCACAGGTACTGACAGCAGCCAAAACAATGCGCGGACTCCTCTATGCCATGCCATGCGAGACCGTCGTCGACTTCCACCCCTTCCTTGGCGAGCCCGGCACAGGCATCGGCGCCGATCCACGCGGAGGTTGGGATCAAGCCTTATCTCTGCTGGCCGTAGAGACGCACGCCACCCATGCAGCACACATTCCTGCTTTCCACTCTCTCCGTCAGGGGCCTACAGAGCCTGCAGCCGATTACTGGGGATGCGCCATGCGCATATACACGCGCCTTGGGACCTCTGGAGGCACACAGTTGTGGGCGCTCCGTACGATGATGCTCGGAGTTTGCCTTGAGTATGCTGACATCTTCACACGGTACAACGACATTGTCCTCGAGCCCTTTTCAGCCACTCTGCAGCTTCTCCCTTGGGCGCATCAGCTCTTCCTCCAGGTGACTTTAGCACGCGAGGCAGCAGTGGCTCATCATGAGACTTCCCTTGCTGCAGCAGTCATTGCATCACCACCATCATCCCTCCTGCAACATTCTTCTTCATCCTCCATCCCGTCCTCGTCTTCCTCCTCCTCTTCTGCCCCGCCCACACCCACTCAAACACAGGGTGTTGCAGTAGCAGCTCAGGGGAAGAAGAAGAAGGGGAAGTGTGGATCACGTCAGCAGCAGTCACAGCAGCAGTCGTCCTCCAGTGGTAGCAGTTGACATTCTGTTCACTACTACAACTGTGGAGGCACCCATCGCTACACCGAGTGCCAGCAGCCGCTCGACTGGGCGCGCATAACTCGTGGGTTCTAGGCTGCACACGCCCTCCGTTCCACGTCCAGCACGTCATCCTCACCATCCTCCAGACGCGTGGCGGCCACGACTGCAGGTGTTCCCGCTTCTCCACTGGCAAGTAGCAGCGATCCGAACCCACGCGACGGCACCATCGCTAAGTTCCGACACCTTCTGGCGCTCCGCTTTCACGGAGGTGCGAGTGTGTTGTCATCGTCGGGTGGTCAACAAACTGTCTGTCCGTCCGTTCCTGTGACTCATGACTACGCGTGTGGGGGAGCACAGTCAGCATGTGATGATGATGGGCCTGATTGCACCGATTGGGTTCATGAGTCTCATCTTTGTGTCCTGCGTCGTTCCTCCCCACTGACGGCTCAGCGTCCCTCTGATGCCGAGTGCTCCGTTGCCCATTGTACAGTGACGTCCACCAGTCGTGACTCCGGTGGCACTTGGATCATCGATTCTGGTGCCACTCATCACATGACGTGTCGTCGTAGTGATTTTGTTGTTTTCGATCCTGTCACGGCTGTCCGTTCCGTCCATACAGGCTCTGGTCAGTCCTTGCCAGTCCATGGCGTTGGGGTTGTATGGTTCGACGGTCCGTCTGGCCCCTTGTATCTTTCTGATGTGTTGTTTGTGCCTGATCTTGAGCTCAACCTGCTTTCTGTGCGTGCCTGCACACTGATGGGTCTCTCTGTGGAGCATACCGTAGACTCAGCGAGTGTGACTACTACTGAGACTCACAGTGTTGTCCTTTGTGCCTCTGTCGTAGATGATCTATATCGCATCTCTCGTACCTCCTCCCCTTGCTCCCCTTCCTCCTCCGCTCGGGTTTTTGTCACTGGTGTTCTGTCTCTGGAACTCCTGTGGTTGCTTCATCACCGTCTGTGTCACGTGGGCTTTGATACTGTGTCGAAGCTCATCCAGACGCAGCCAGCTCTTGGTCGTGATGCAGCTTCTTTTGAGAAGCCACCAAAGACCGACTGTCTCTTTTGCGCTCAGGGGAAGATGCACCAATGCACCTAACCTGACTCTCATTCCCGAGCGCTTTGGCCTCTCGAGTTAGTTCACTCAGACTTTCTCGGTCCTCTTCCGGTCGAGTCCCTCTCTGATCGGGGCCGGTATGTTCTGACTCTGACTGATGACTTTACCCCGATGCTGTGGGTCTACAGCCTGCATAAGAAGAGCGACGCCGCCCTTGCGGTTCGACTCTGGCTAGTGATGGCTGAGCGTCAGTCACGTCACACACTGCATACTTTCCGCTCGGATCGCGGTGGTGAGTTCCTTGGCGAGAGGGACGGATTCTTTACCGAACATGGGATTTTTCACCAGGTCTCCGCTCCTGCTACCACTCAACAGAACGGTGTTTCCGAGCGTTGGAACCGCACCATGGAGGATGCGGTTCGCGCTATGCGGTCAGAGTGTGGTCTCCCTGAGTCCTTCGCTTTTGAGGGCTTCGCCTACATGACGTGTGTCTGGAACCGCCTCCCGCACGGTCTGCTTCCGAACCATATTACACCGTATGAGCTTTGGTTTGGACATCGTGCTGACCTTTGTCTCGCTCGTGTCTGGGGATCCCTGGCTCCGTGTGGTACACCGAGGACCAGCAAGGGTCCAAGGTCTCACCTCGGGGCCGCTTGTGTGCCTTCGTCGGCATTTCCTTGCGGTCAAAGGCTTGGCGGTTCTGGGACCCTACTCGTCGTCGCGTCATTGAGTCACGCGACGAGCTCTTTTTCGAGTCTCTCACCTACCGTGACCCGACTTCGATCACGACACTCTTCGCCACGCATGTTCCTACCTGTGAGGGTTCTCGGTGGATGGGGGAGACTTCTATGCCAGCGAGCACCTCTCATCAGGCTGATGTGTCCGTTCGAGCCCCCTTCACCTCTTGGTCTCCGGCCCTTGATGACCCGGCGATCATCGCTGTCGGTCCAAAGACCTTGCCCGTACAGCCCGTTTCACACCCCACAGGTGTCCTTGTTTCAGCTCCTGCGCCTACTTCTGCGCCACTACCTGCGTCAGCCGGCACTCCTGTTTCTATGTCTGGTCCAGTCTCGCCTACTCCCGTACCTGCGTCTGCTGGCACTCCTGCCTCTGTGTCAGGTCCAGTCTTGCCTGCTCCTGCTGTCACATCCAGCCCCGTGTCCCCCACACATGGGTCTCCTTGCACGGCATCACCGACTGCCTTGCCTCAGCCCCCACCAGCTGTGGTCATGCCTATCCCTGAGCCTGAGGTGCGCCCCTCGAGCCCAGGTTACTCTCGTGAGGCTGGTGGCCGTCTTCGACCACTGGATTCCGGAGCTCAGCGAGCGTCGGGCCCCGCATCGATGCGCCCCTCTCGCAGCATCGCGAGTGGTGACCCCGGCACAAAGGCCCTCGGCCTGAGTGTCCGCACTAAGCTCACAGAGGTACATCCAACGTGCCCCGTAGGGCACGATCTCGTCACTCGCGAGTTCTATATCGCTTGTGATGCAGCAGCTGATCTTGTGGTCGTCAGGCCTAGCACCGAGGCGTGTGCCCTTGCCACGCAAAGCTCTCCCTCTGTGGTGCCCGACCCGGGCACCCTGAGGGAAGCTCTCTCATCACAGGATGCTTACGCTTGGCGAGCTGCCTGCGAGGATGAGCTTTGCACTATCCAAGAGCATAGAGTCTACAAGCTTGTCGACCTTCTGCCTGGGAGGAAGGCTATTCAGGTCAAGTGGGTCTTTTGCAAGAAAGTGAAGCCAGATGGCTCACTGGAACGCTACAAGGCACGCTTGGTCATCAAGGGGTACTCTCAGATTGAGGGCGTTGATTACACTGACACTTTTACCCCTGTTGGCCGCATGACCTCAGCTCGAGCTCTGTTTGGTGTAGTGGCTCAGCATGACTGGGAACTGCACAAGATGGATGTGAACAATTCGTTCCTCCATGGCTCTCTGGATGAGGAGATTTATGCGGCTGAGCCACCAGGCTTTGAGGATGGTGATAAGGTCTTGCGCTTGCGCAAGTCCTTGTACGGCCTCAAGCAGTCTTTGCGGTATTGGAACCGGGAGATCACGGGCACTTTGACTCGTGCAGGATATGTACAGAGCGAGGCAGATCCCTCTCTCTTCATCCTACCGACACCCGAGCGGTTCACCGCCATCCTGGTCTATGTCGATGACCTTCTGATCGCGTCTCCGCCCCTGGAGGCCGTGAAGGAGGTCAAGGCTGTCCTTCAGACTGCTTACAGGATGAAGGACCTCGGTCCTGCATCAGTGTTTCTTGGTATGGAGATCGTGCGAGATCGCAGGCGTCGGACGCTGTTGCTACATCAGGCCCGATATGCACGAGTCGTGGGGGAGCGTTTCAGCGATCTCCTTGGTGCAGTGCCCATCGCTTCCACACGTCTAACAACCGATGGGCAGGATGCCCTGATGGTGGATGATCCCACACAGCTGGGGGAGACAGTGGACGTGACCTTGTACCTCCGTCTCATCGGATCCCTGATGTACCTGGCCACTACCACACGTCCTGACATTGCTTTCGCAGTCAACCTCCTCGCTCGGTTCTCGCAGGCTCCTCGTGCTAGAGCCCTTCACGTGGCTATGCGAGTGGTGCGATACGTGGTCTCCACACCGTACCTCAGACTCTGGTTTCGTCGGCAGTGTTTGATGGTCCTTGACTGCTACACTGACAGCAACTGGGCTTGGAGCCCAGATGGACGCAGCCGTACTGGCTACGTGTTCCTGCTCGGTGGTACCGCTCTGTCTTGGCGTAGCGGGAAGCAGGGCTGCATCGCACGTAGCTCGTCAGAGGCAGAGTACGTTGCTTTGGGCACAGGGGCTGCTGAGGCGGTATGGCTGCAGCGCCTGTTTCTTGAGCTTGGTCAGTCAGTACCTGCCATTGTGCTTCGTTGCGACAACCAGAGTGCTCTCGCCATTGCGGAGAACTCCGGTGTCTATCAAGCTCGCACGAAGCACATTGCGGTTGAGCATCACTTTGTGCGTGATCTGGTGGAGCGACACATGATCTCCGCCATGTGGGTTGGCATTGACATGCAGCGTGCTGATTTCTTGACGAAGGTACTAGCTCGCAGAAAGTTCCTGGTGACCATTCGTTCTGTTGGGCTTCACCCCATGCCTGAGAGTGGTTGAGTGTGGGATGTGTGTCTGTGTCTCATCTTTTTCACACTCACTATTGTACTTGTCCCAGTGCTGCACGTGTATGGACATGCGTACCATCGGATCATGGGGGAGTGTTGTGATTTGTGACGTTCTTGTACAGTCTACTTTGACCACTCGGCCGTGTCCATACTCGTGCAGATCCCTGAGGCGGGCCCTGGTGACATCGGAGGGACGACGGGCGGCGGACTACCAGCTTGGAGCTGGCCGACTATCGTTCCAGAGCCCCGGACACTGCCGGGACTCCTTGTTGTTTTTCTGCAGCCTGCAGGAGTCTTTTCGGCGGACTGGCCATGAGCCCGATTTGCATGTTTTTACATTGCGTGTCCACCATCTGATGATGGATGCATGCATGTGACCAGTCTTAGCGTCCGTCTTGTGATCTTGCACGTCTAGGTTCAGACGTCGTAGCATTCTGACATGTGTGCGCAAAGTTATGGCCAAAACAGTGGTTTTGGGCCGGTTTTAGGACAGCTCTTGGACCGCCGCGTGCGACACCCGCAATGCGCCGCGGCAGGTATTTAGGCCATGGACCTGTCATTTGTTATCTCTCTCTGCAAATGCTATTGAAGCATTCAGACACCTTGCCTTGTGTCCCCTAGCCAAACTCTCGCCGTTGCGTGCATGACTTGTGACTGTCGTCACCGTCTGATCAGGCACTGACGCCTGGTCAATGGGAGTGTTGCTAGGAAGCTTCCTCGCATCTTCTCACAAGGTGGATCGAGGAATATGACCCAAGCTGCTTGTAGGTGGCCCTCACTAAGGCCATGAGCGAGGGCCTCAAATGTTGTAAGACAAAGTACAAATTGATTGGCATCACCTTCAACCTTTCGTACACCTGCCAAGTGGGTTGTGCCATTGCATGTTAAGTCTTGTTCTGGTCAATTTGTGTTGTTCCATTGAATGTAAAGGAAAGGCAATGCGCACCTTTTTCACTTGAGGGGTGAGTCTCACAGTTTGGTCTAGTTCCCAAAGGTGGACAAGGTGAAAATGGGGGAAACAATAGTTTTCTAAAGGTGGATGTCGAACGGAAAAGAAAAGGAATACTTTGTAACTCAATGTGGTGTTGGATATTGAGTTAGGTTGAGATACACGGTGAAGCTAGTCCCACCTCGTGCACTATGCGCGAGGTGTTGCTGCCACCCTTGGGGTTGAGCCTGACCTCCTAGAATATTCTAGGAGCAACTGCCAACGGAAAAATCGGGCAGCATGACCCCAACACGATTAGCAATTGGCAACAACCAGAACAACCAACAACCATCCAACAAGCAATATCCACATTGTCCTAAAGTGTGTGTAGTATGCCACCAAAGTGAGCTTTGTGCAACTACACCCAACATCAGAGAATTTCAAGGAGCTGCTGGCTGGCTCATTGGCACAAGCCCATGTTGTGCTTTGTGCCGTTCCTGTACAGTTTACTGTGACCACTCGGCCGTGTCCATACTCGTGCAGATCCCTGAGGCAGGCGGCCCTGGTGACACCGGCGCGACGACAGGCGGCGGACCACCCGTCTGGAGCTGACCGACCACTGTTCCAGAGCCCCAGATGTCACCGGGACTCCTTGCTGTGCCTTCTACGTCTTGCAGGCGCCTTTCGGCGGACTGGGCATGAGGCCCATTTGCATGTTTTTGCATTATATACTCGCTGTCAGTCGATGGATGCATGCATGTGACCATTCGTTGCGTGCGTCTTTTGATTCTGCACGTCTAGGTTCAGACGGCGTAGGATTCTGACATGTGTGCGCAGAGTTACGGCCAAAACAGTGGTTTTGGGCCGGTTTTAGGACAGCTCTTGGACTGCCGCGTGCGACACCCGCCGTGCGCCGCGGCAGGTATTTATGCCCTGGACCTGTCAGTTGTCATTTCTCTCTGCATTTACTAAGCTATTGAAGCTTATGAGACTTTGCGCGTCTCCCTAGCCTGATCCTTGCTGTTTCTTGCACCTGCCTGCTTGCTAGTGCGTCAGCTGACTGGACAGTGTCGCCACGTCAGCAGCAGCAAGGCTAGGAAGCTTCCTAGCAGTTTCTCATGGTATCAGAGCGGTGAGACAGATCTCACCGAGCTGCGCAGCAGAGACGCAGCAGAGCAGCAGCAGTGAGATTCACCGCTGCAGCAGATCTTCTGGGACCCGTTGGAGACGGTCGACCGCCGTCAACGTGAGATCGCAGCTGCAGAGACAGCAGCAGCGACGCGTACCACCACGCAGAGGGGCGTGGCGGCGGCGGTGCCAGCAGCCCTTCTCCCACCGCCGCGGCAGCTGAGTAGCAGCAGCAGCGCAGCAGCCACAGCCGCAGCAGCAGCGTGACAGCAGTCGCGGCAGCAGCAGCGCAG